>JAXIVJ010008904.1:2500-53419 GCA_036785665.1 Chirona hameri | reverse complement strand
GCAGAGAAGTTGCTACCCAGCACTATAAATATTTTACTGATCGTAGATAGTTCCTTTTTGCATGTTGTACTTCATCATAGGCGTATCCAGGATCCAAACTGGGGCGGCTCAATAACGTTTGATAAGTATATTATCCGCTATTATGATACTAACTAGTCAACAGTGACTATTTCACTACAACTTCAATTCATATTGCTTACCCCCTTTTTACCCTACCTGGACTCGCCTATTATCTTATAATCGTTCGTAGAGGTAGCCTGTGGTGCGTGTTTCATTCCGAAAACTGCAGTATGTTATGTCATTGTACGCCCATGCCTCTTAGTTTCCTTGCAATAATATGACCCCCTTTCTTCCATTCCTGAGCACGCCTCTGCCAAGAATGACTTTATTCCCTTTTCTGGCCTCATTAGTGCATATACAATTATAAGCTAAACGTCTATTGCGCCGTTATCGCTGGCATATCGTCATCACCATACCAGTCACCCCCCTTTTCATGTGCCTGAACACGCCCCTGAAACTCTATATGTAATAAATTATGCAAATAATGGAAGCAGAAGCTATCTTTTACATTCTTGATAGCTATAAATGTCCCTTACATCGCTGTATTGGCGTCCCGCCAAGCATTGAATACTTCCTGGAACCCCCCCCCTTTTCAAGCCCCTGAAACCGCCTCTGCCATGCAATTTTTATGATATTTCATTAACATCAACTAATTTTCACTTGTTGCAATCACCGTAACCGATGCAACGCTTTCATACTTGATGCAGTTAGGAAGAAACCGGGAAGATCGCATTTCCGTATTTTCGCCAAATGTCGCCTCCGAACCCACCCAAAACTGTGCCCTGGAACCGCCTCTGTTCAAGTTAAGAACTCAAAATTTTGACTCCAAATGTGGTATTCAATTCTATGAAAAGTCCCAAAATGTCATGGGCCTGCTCACAGCCGTTCTGGAGATATCTGCGAAAAACATGAGGGGGGGGGGCGGAATCCGCCCCCCCTGTTACAAATAGGGTTAACTCTCTCCACTGAACTCCACTGAACTCACTTATCATCTTCACTTAACTCACTCCACTTAACTCCACTTAACTCTCTCCACTCAACTCCACTGAACTCACTTATCATCTCTACTTAACTCACTCCACTTAACTCCACTTAACTCACTCCAATTAACTAACTCCATTTAACTCACTCCACTTAACTCACTCCTCTTAACTCCACTTAACTCACTTATATTATCATCCAGCATCTCATTTGTGTTGCGAAAGACTGGTCTACGGCACGATGAGGAATGAAGTAAGTAGCGAAGCTGGAATTGGATCGCAGTGAGCAAAAAAGGTGCGGCATCCAGCAAAAAGTCAAGTGACGGCTACCTTCATCCCAGAACAGTTAGCATTTTCGCCATTTTCTACTTCTTTAATTTTTCGACACGTCTTGATATGTTGATGTATGTACCAATGCACGCATATACAAACGCACACACTTTAATTAATACAGGTGCAATTACACTCAAACATCCGAAAAGGTTTCCGAGCCCCGACCGAGATCAACCATAACCTTCAACTGAGACGACGATCGAAATATTGTTTTGACTGTGTAAGATTCGCACATTCTTCACAACCATACACAACCATACGCTCCGGTATTCGTATACTACGTTGTGAAAATTCACATATACGCACTCATGCACACATATACTTGTATGTGCACACACAAAGAAAATACATATAACAGAAATCGTATATTGCTTAACACGCGCCGAAATGTACGTATATGGGACATTTTGCATTAGTACCTAATACATTGTGAAATCTTGCAATGATTAGTGCTCTAACTTTAATAAATTGTAAATGAAATGAATGTTTTACAATTTCGCAGTGAAATAAAAAATAGGATTGCCACAGGCAGATCATATAGACCAATTCAAGCATAAATTAGTAACATTTTACATTTACCGATTTTTACGACAGTGAAAAAGAAATTAAAATCGACATGACAAAACTGGAGAATTGAAAAGGTGTTCCTGATTGTCAGGCCTTTTCACCAGGCTATTAGCTACCCGAACGTTCAATATGTATTGTTCTAAAAATAAGTGAGGGAAACGAAGTGGATCTCAGTGCCCCAAGCCCCGCTGCAGTACCAGTGTGCCCACCATCTGGCTGAGCAGTGTCAGCAGCGTCAGACAGCTGTGTCAGCAGCGTCAGACCGCTGTGTCAGCAGCGTGTCAGACAGCTATGTCAGCAGCGTGTCAGACAGCTGTGTCAGCAGCGTCAGACAGCTGTGTCAGCAGCGTCAGACCGCTGTGCCAGCAGCGTGTCAGACAGCTGTGTCAGCAGCGTCAGACCGCTGTGCCAGCAGCGTGTCAGACAGCTGTGTCAGCAGCGTCAGACCGCTGTGTCAGCAGCGTGTCAGACAGCTGTGTCAGCAGCGTGTCAGACAGCTGTGTCAGCAGCGTCAGACAGCTGTGTCAGCAGCGTCAGACCGCTGTGTCAGCAGCGTGTCAGACAGCTGTGTCAGCAGCGTCAGACCGCTGTGTCAGCAGCGTGTCAGACAGCTGTGTCAGCAGCGTCAGACCGCTGTGTCAGCAGCGTGTCAGACAGCTGTGTCAGCAGCGTGTCAGACAGCTGTGTCAGCAGCGTGTCAGACAGCTGTGTCAGCAGCGTCAGACAGCTGTGTCAGCAGCGTGTCAGACATCTGTGTCAGCAGCGTCAGACCGCTGTGTCAGCAGCGTGTCAGACAGCTGTGTCAGCAGCGTCAGACCGATGTGTCAGCAGCGTGTCAGACAGCTGTGTCAGACAGCTGTGTCAGTAGCGTCAGACAGCTGTGTCAGCAGCGTCAGACCGCTGTGTCAGCAGCGTGTCAGACAGCTGTGTCAGCAGCGTGTCAGCAGCGTGTCAGACCGCTGTATCAGCAGCGTGTCAGACAGCTGTGTCAGCAGCGTGTCAGACAGCTGTGTCAGCAGCGTGTCAGACCGCTGTGTCAGCAGCGTCAGACCGCTGTGTCAGCAGCGTGTCAGACAGCTGTGTCAGCAGCGTGTCAGACCGCTGTGTCAGCAGCGTCAGACCGCTGTGTCAGCAGCGTGTCAGACCGCTGTGTCAGCAGCGTCAGACCGCTGTGTCAGCAGCGTGTCAGACCACTGTGTCAGCAGCGTCAGACCGCTGTGTCAGCAGCGTCAGACCGCTGTGTCAGCAGCGTGTCAGACCACTGTGTCAGCAGCGTCAGACCGCTGTGTCAGCAGCGTCAGACCACTGTGTCAGCAGCGTCAGACCGCTGTGTCAGCAGCGTCAGACCGCTGTGTCAGCAGCGTGTCAGACAGCTGTGTCAGCAGCGTGCCAGACAGCTGTGTCAGCAGCGTGCCAGACAGCTGTGTCAGCAGCGTGCCAGACAGCTGTGTCATACAGCTGTGTCAGCAGCGTCAGACCGATGTGTCAGCAGCGTGTCAGACAGCTGTGTCAGCAGCGTGTCAGACAGCTGTGTCAGACAGCTGTGTCAGCAGCGTCAGACCGATGTGTCAGCAGCGTCAGGCAGCTGCTCGTGTCGACACCGATTGCCGACTCGGCCGCTACAAATCCCCCCGGCTGCAGTGCACACACAGCCAGCGGCGGACATCACTCGGGGCACGGCGCTTCTGGCGCAGCTGCGGCGCTTCTGGCGCAGCTGCGGCGCTATGTGACGCTATGTGGCGCTCTCACGGATGTTCCTTTCGTTATTGACAACGAACGCAGAACGTGTCAGATGTGACGCTCTCACGGATGTTCCTTTCGTTATTGACAACGAACGCAGAACGTGTCACGAGGAAACAAATCCGACGCAGCGCTGCAGTGCGCGTACAGCCATCGGCGGACGTCACTCAGGGCCCGGTGATTATGGCGCAGAACGCCGCAGCTGCGTCACTGACCGCCGCAGCTGCGTCACTGACCGCCGCAGCTGCGCCGTTCTGTGGCGCTGTGTGACACTATGGGCCAGTCTATATGTCATGGGTGCTCTGTTCGTCATGAGTTATGAAACCAGGGCAAGTTACACACAAATGACGGAAATGTTGGATGATAAAAACTAGCCACTTTGTTTCAAGGAGATAGCGGCTCGGACAATGCACCAGTGGCGCCCGGAGTTGCGTTCTCTACCACTGCGGTACTATGTGGCACTCTGGGATCCTGGGTGACGCTATTTAGTTCCTATGAATCTTCAAACAACTGAGTGTGAAGTATATAGAGTTCGCAAGATATCGAATCGCTAAATATTGAGTGGCAAAATACCGAGTTAAAAAATATCGAGGGCTAAAATATCGGGAAATGAAATGTCGAGTTAAGAAATGCCTGTTGGGGAATGTTCGTTACCAACGTGTCCCTCATCATCATGACATAGGATGTCTCCCGCATCAATCAAAGGATGTGGGAAGTGTAAACAATTATGGCTAACAATATGCCCAAGGCCATATAGATATAATTCCATAGAGTATGCTATTCTTACCTCAGTATAGCTTTTGAACTCTTTAACCTTAGCATATGATCGAGTAACCGTGCATCGATATACATTTTAAATAAATTCAACATTCCACGAACTGAATTGTGTGGATAGGTGATGGTGAACTCTCGCATACGAAGCAGCAATTCAAAGCAACAAACAGAGGAAAATATTGGATTTTGCGACGCTAAAGAATTTAAATTGATATATCAACTCGATATCTCACCAAATAATTTTCCTCTCCACACCTCCTCACTTCCTCACTTGATATTTTTTTTTTCCTCACTTGATATTTTTCACAAATATTGTCCGAATCTTTTGATGGATGGATTGCCCAGACCAGGTTCCATGTCATGCAAAATGCACATCTTGTTGCTCGGATCCTGACCTCACAATCCAATCGCGCAAGTCCTGGTCATCGTCAACAGTTACTGGCGACCACTGTGTACCTCTCTGTACCAACAGTTACTGGCGACCGCTGTGTACCGCTGTGTACCAACAGTTACTGGCGACCGCTGTGTACCTCTCTGTACCAACAGTTACTGGCGACCGCTGTGTACTGCTGTGTACCAACAGTTACTGGCGACCGCTGTGTACCTCTCTGTACCAACAGTTACTGACGACCGCTGTGTACCGCTGTGTACCAACAGTTACTGGCGACCGCTGTGTACCGCTGTGTACCGCTGTGTACCAACAGTTACTGGCGACCGCTGTGTACCTCTCTGTACCAACAGTTACTGGCGACCGCTGTGTACCGCTGTGTGCCAACAGTTACTGGCGACCGCTGTGTACCGATGTGTACCAACAGTTACTGGCGACCGCTGTGTACCTCTCTGTACCAACAGTTACTGGCGACCGCTGTGCACCTCTCTGTACCAACAGTTACTGGCGACCGCTGTGTACCGCTGTGTACCGCTGTGTACCGCTGTGTACCGCTCTGTACCGCTGTGTATCGCTCAGTACCGCTGTGTACCTCTCTGTACCGCTGTGTACCGCTCTGTACCGCTCTGTACCGCTCTGTACCGCTGTGTACCGCTTTGTACCGCTGTGTACCGCTTTGTATCAACAGTTACTGGCGACCGCTGTGTACCTCTGTACCTCTCTGTACCGCTCTGTACCGCTGTGTACCGCTGTGTACTGCTCTGTACCACTCTGTACCGCTCTGTACCGCTCTGTACCGCTGTGTACCACTGTGCACCGCTCTGTACCGCTGTGTATCTCTCTGTACCGCTCTGTACCGCTCTGTACCGCTGTGTACCGCTCTGTACCACTCTGTACCGCTGTGTACCGCTCTGTACCGCTGTGTACCGCTCTGCACCGCTGTGTACCGCTTTGTACCAACAGTTACTGGCGACCGCTGTGTACCTCTCTGTACCGCTCTGTACCGCTCTGTACCGCTGTGTACCGCTCTGTACTGCTGTGTACCGCTGTGTACTGCTCTGTACCACTCTGTACCGCTGTGTACTGCTCTGTACCGCTGTGTACCGCTCTGTACCGCTGTGTACCACTGTGTACCACTGTGCACCGCTCTGTACCGCTGTGTACCTCTGTACCGCTGTGTACCGCTCTGTACCGCTGTGTACCTCTGTACCGCTGTGTACCTCTGTACCGATCTGTACCTCTGTGTATCGCTCAGTACCGCTGTGTACCGCTTTGTACCGCTGTGTACCGCTCTGTACCGCTGTGTACCGCTCTGTACCACTGTGTACCGCTCTGTACCGCTCTGTACCGCTGTGTACCGCTCTGTACCGCTGTGTACCGCTGTGTACTGCTCTGTACCACTCTGTACCGCTGTGTACTGCTCTGTACCGCTGTGTACCGCTCTGTACCGCTGTGTACCGCTCTGTACCGCTGTGTACCACTGTGTACCGCTGTGTACCTCTGTACCGCTCTGTACCTCTCTGTACCGATCTGTACCGCTGTGTACCGCTCTGTACCGCTGTGTACCGCTCTGTACCGCTCTGTACCGCTCTGTACCGCTGTGTACCACTCTGTACCGCTGTGTACCACTGTGTACCGCTGTGTACCGCTCTGTACCGCTGTGTACCTCTGTACCGCTCTGTACCTCTCTGTACCGATCTGTACCGCTGTGTACCGCTCTGTACCTCTGTACCGATCTGTACCTCTCTGTACCGCTCTGTACCTCTGTACCGCTCTGTACCTCTGTACCACTCTGTACCGCTGAGTACCGCTCTGTACCGCTCTGTACCTCTGTACCGCTCTGTACCTCTGTACCGCTCTGTACCGCTCTGTACCACTCTGTACCGCTGTGTACCGCTCTGTACCGCTGTGTACCGCTCAGTACCGCTGTGTACCGCTCTGTACCGCTGTGTACCGCTCTGTACCGCTGTGTACCGCTGTGTACTGCTCTGTACCACTCTGTACCGCTGTGTACTGCTCTGTACCGCTGTGTACCGCTCTGTACCGCTGTGTACCACTGTGTACTGCTCTGTACCGCTGTGTACCGCTCTGTACCACTGTGTACCGCTCTGTACCGCTGTGTACCGCTCTGTACCGCTGTGCACTGCTCTGCACCTCTTTGTACCGCTCTGTACCGCTGTGTACCGCTCTGTGCCGCTGTGTACTGCTCTGTACCG
This sequence comes from Chirona hameri, assembly GCA_036785665.1. NCBI lineage: Eukaryota > Metazoa > Arthropoda > Thecostraca > Balanomorpha > Balanidae > Chirona > Chirona hameri. The sequence continues at coordinate 46,361 of JAXIVJ010008904.1, read as the reverse complement.
CTGTGTACCGCTCTGTACCGCTGTGTACCACTGTGTACCGCTGTGTACCTCTGTACCGCTCTGTACCTCTCTGTACCGATATGTACCGCTGTGTACCGCTCTGTACCGCTGTGTACCGCTCTGCACCGCTGTGTACCGCTGTGCACCGCTGTGTACCGCTGTGTACCGCTCAGTACCGCTGTGTACCGCTCTGTACCGTTGTGTACTGCTATGTACCGCTGTGTACCGCTCTGTACCGCTGTGTACCACTGTGTACCGCTGTGTACCTCTGTACCGCTCTGTACCTCTCTGTACCGATCTGTACCGCTCTGTACCTCTCTGTACCGATCTGTACCGCTGTGTACCGCTCTGTACCGCTGTGTACCGCTCTGTACCGCTGTGTACCGCTGTGTACCGCTGTGTACCGCTGTGTACTGCTCTGTACCACTCTGTACCGCTGTGTACTGCTCTGTACCGCTGTGTACCGCTCTGTACCGCTGTGTACCACTGTGTACCGATGTGTACCTCTGTACCGCTCTGTACCTCTCTGTACCGATCTGTACCGCTCTGTACCGCTCTGTACCGCTGTGTACCGCTCTGTATCGCTGTGTACCGCTGTGTACTGCTCTGTACCACTGTGTACCGCTCTGTACCTCTCTGTACCGCTTTGTACCGCTGTGTACCGCTCTGTACCGCTGTGTACCGCTCTGTACCGCTGTGTACCGCTCTGTACCGCTGTGTACCGCTCTGTACCGCTGTGTACCGCTCTGTACCGCTGTGTACCGCTCTGTACCTCTCTGTACCGCTGTGTACCGCTCTGTAGCGCTGTGTACCGCTGTGTACCGCTCTGTACCGCTGTGTACCGCTGTGTACTGCTCTGTACCGCTGTGTACCGCTCTGTACCTCTTTTTACCGCTTTGTACCGCTGTGTACCGCTGTGTACCGCTGTGTACCGCTCTGTACCGCTATGTACCGCTGTGTACCGCTCTGTACCGCTCTGTACCGCTCTGTACCTCTTTGTACCGCTTTGTACCTCTGTGTACCGCTCTGTACCTCTCTGTACCGCTGTGTACCGCTCTGTACCGATGTGTACCGCTCTGTACCGCTGTGTACCGCTGTGTACTGCTATGTACCGCTCTGTACCTCTTTGTACCGCTTTATACCGCTGTGTACCGCTCTGTACCGCTGTGTACCGCTCTGTACCGCTGTGTACCGCTCTGTACCGCTGTGCACCGCTCTGTGACAGCGCGAGGTGCCCCGGAGCGCAGCTCTAGCCCGGCACGAGGCCGTGGTATCTGTATATGTTCGTACTCTGTACATACATCGCCGAGCTGCTCCCTCTCGGCCGGGTTGTCATGTTAGCCGTGTTTATGTGTGTGTGTGTGCTCTGGTGTGGGGAAACTCTCGACATCGAGCACGGCTGTATGCGGGCGGTGCACAGCACGGGAGGGGTACACCTGGGCTGAGTGGCAGGAAGCGAGAGGTCGGACCCTTTAATCTCAGTCCGTCCTCACACGAGGACAGAGCTGGCGCGCGCCACCGGCGACGCTGCCAACGCTGCAATCCACGTGAGGCCTCCTAGATTATCTAATCCTGATGTAAAACCTCCCTCCATCACAGCGATGTCTCATCTGGCGTCGGGGTCGGTCGTCTCGTAAACCACGGCGGGGCGGAAGCGCGCGGTCGGCGGCGGCGGTGCCTGTGTCCGACCCGTACCCCGCTGCCGGCGCCCGGCGGGGGTCCGGTCGGACCGTGTCGGGCCCGCCGCTGGCGCACACTCGGTGGTGCCGAGATCGGAGTGCCGGCTCGACCCCACGTGCGGAGGTCAGCCCAACCTGTGACGTACACCGTGACCCCTGCTGGGGCCCGCCGGGGTCCCGCCGGCGTCCCGCCGGGGTCCCGCTGGGCCCTTCTAGGGTTCCGCCAAGGTCCCGTTGGGTTTTGCCGGGACTCACCTGATTTGGCCGAGATTTGATGCTATCACAGCTCTGCTAACGTGGTTTAGCGGCAGGCAGACTTGTAAAAGATTCATGGTGAATCGATTAACGATTCAAGAATCCAGGGGTGTAGGAACTATGTTCAAGTTGGGGAGGGGGGGGGGGGGGGGTAGGAGGCATTCTTAAGTCAATTATTTCCATGCAACGCCCATAGGCGTAATGTTAAAATAAAAAAAATGTGTGTGTGGCGGCTGCCCCCCCCCCCCCCCTGTTCCTACGCCTATGCAAGAACCACATCGTTTGACGAAGAATCACAGGTGAATCGATTCCTTTCACGCAAACATCAATGTGAATCAAGAATCGAATCATTGCGCTGCGAAGAATCACCAAAGAATCACCAAATTAATCGATTCACACTGATTCTACGGGAAAAAAATGAGTTTCATATTGTAGGAAGTAGGTACTAATTACTCCTAGGAAGGCTCTGTTGGTAAATGGTACTTCATAAAACCCTGCCAACAGAGCATTCATGATGCCTGACTTAGGCAATCATATCCATTACCTGCTTATCTACTGAGATCATAATTGCCTGGGAGAAGACTGCAGAGCATAACATTAAACACAATCAACAATGGAATGGTAAGATCAGACCAGGGCGCAGCCAGACCTTCAGAAAGGGGGCAAGCCCCTGGGAGAGGCCCCACCCCCAAAAAATACCCCTGGATATGAAAAACACTACGGATTTCGGCCACTTTATTTTGTGAGGCCCCCTTTTTAACCATTTTTCTTCGTCTCCTTTTGATGAGCTGGATTGGACCAGAACCCTCAGTAGGCATTGTACTGAGCGCATTACTAATTTGTATTGTTACGTACAGGAGAGAAAACATATATTAGCTGACAACAGGTGGGGGCCGGCTTTTGAGTGTGGGGGCGGCTGAAATGACGAAAAATGTACTCCCATTTTGATACGTGTATTTAAGCCTTTGCAACATTTTTTATGTGGATTTTCAAGTTATAGTAGCTAGGTATGTACTTGTTGGTTAGCGCCGCAAAGCGGCACGAAATTTTTACGGTTTTGCCTGATAAAACCCAGAAATATAGGCGGTGGGCCTTGTAGCTCGGATAATAAGCTAAAAATGCTATTTAATCAATTCAGCGTTACGACGAACCGATGATGATGACTATGGCTTCGTTATGACGATGACTACCGATGTGACGCCGCGAAGCGGGGTGAAAATGTTAATTTTACGTCCTGGAAAACGAAATGTTAATATTGGAACCAGACCGTGCGGTGAGATGGCTTGATGAGATGGTCCTGGCCTGTTTCCACTATTAGCTCTTCGGTCCAGCAAATTGTGCACCGCTGGAGCAGTTTCCGGGTGCCGATCTTTTCGTCTTTGCGTTCGAGTCGCCTTTTTCGGAACTCGGCAAACTAGCTAAACATGTAGCCTGCTTGAAACTTAAAAGTGAATATTTTATGAAGGGAATGGGCACTGGGGCCAGCAATTCCCGCCAAGGAGAGCCTCTGCCAGACACTTCATGAAATTATTTTCCCATTTTCCAAATTTGTATAAGCAATTGCGAAACTTATGTCATGCCGCGAAGCGGCGCGAAATTTTCCAGTTTTTTGACAGTTTTAGCTGGATTTTGACTGCACTGCAAAGGCAATTTTTACGACAAATTTTAATTTTTCCCGCAAAAGGTGTGTGTGTGTGTGTGTGGAGGGGGGGAGGGGGTCGACCTCCCCCTCCCCCGCCTTCTAAAAGTGGGGAGAGTTTGCCCAGACCTCCCCCGACCCTCCCGTCGGCGATGCCCCTGGCTGACAAATACTGCAGCACACACTCTCCTGAGAGGAGGAAAATTGTTAAATTATTGTGTACTACCATCGCCCCCCCCCCGAATTAAAAAACGCGTCAGACTTATCAAATTACCTTTTTTAACCCCAAGAAAACATTGCACCAGGTGGGTCAGAGTACAACACATTACCGCTCATTATGACTGCGCCGACCACGGCTAGCAGGTGCTCCAGCTATAGCAGGCGCAGCAGGCGACGGCTAGCAACCCCTGGGCAGGCTCGAGGCCCCCGTTCACAGACTCAATGGCCCTCTGGATAAGCTCGAGAGGGCCCTGAACAGACTCAATGGCCCCTTGGCAAGTTGAGAGGCCCCTGATCAGACTCTAATAGCCCCTGGGCAGGTTCGAGAGGCCCCTGAACAGAATCAATGGACCATTGGGAAAGCTCGAGAGGCCCCTGAACAGACTCTAATGGCCCCTAGGCAGGTTCAAGAGGTCCTTGAACAGACTTAATGGGCCCCTGGGGAAGCTCGAGAGGCCCTGGGCAGGTTCGAGAGGCCCCTGAACAGACTCAATGGGCCCCTGGGCAAGCTCGAGAGGCCTCTGGGCAGGCTCTAATGGCCCCTGGGCAGGTTCGAGAGGCCCCTGAACAGACTCGATGGGCCTCTGGGAAAACTATAATGGCCCCTGGGTAGGTTCAAGAGGCCCCAAAACAGACTATAATGGGCCCCTGGCCAGGCTCGAGAGGCCCCTGAACATACTCAATGGGTCCATGGACATGCTCGAGAGGCCATTGGGCAGGTTTGTTAGGCCGTAGGTGGGCTCAACTGACCCCTGGACAAGTGGACATGCTCTAGAGGCCCCTGGGCCGGTTTTGGGGGGCCCTGAGTGGGCTCAATGGGCCCCATGGCATGCTCTAAAAGTCCCTGGGCATGTTTTTGCGCCCTTAACCCTATTCCCTGCAGGGGTAGATTCTGCCCCCCCGGGTGTTTTTTACTTGCCGCTTATAAACCGTTAGGCCTAGCGTCTTGAAACTTTGTGACTTTTCCCAACTTTGAATAGCGCGTGTTGTGTCAAAATTTTGACAAAAATCGGTCCAGCAGAGGCGGTGCCAGGCTCCTGTTTTGGGGAGGGTGTTTCGAATGCCGTTTTGCCGCGCATTCTTCCTTCGTGGTTTGCAGTGCAATATCGCAATATAAATGCGTCAGAAACTATTTCAATGCAATATACATCATAGATACTGGGAAGGTACATATTTTTGGGGCAGAGGCGCACTCAGGTACAACAAAATGGGAGGCGATACCCTCCCTCAAATTAGGTCCAACTTCTAATGAGTAAGATGATCAAAGCGTTACGCGCATGGTGCCCCCACGTTGTTTTCCTGGATCCGCCTATGCGCAATATATTAAATGTAACAAATTACAGCATATAATGCCCACATGTGACGTTTATGTCGTCCCAAATAATCACGAACAGCACATATTTTTTTTATAAACAAATCCCCCCATTTTACATCCCCTGAATACGCCTATGATTTTTTTATTTTTGGTTATTTTTGTCTTTTGATATATTGAAGACCAGTACATTTGAAGCTCAAAAACGTCTGGGGCATGCAAATCGGTCAAACGGCATGGCCGCAATGACCTTTCAAAAAACACCAAAAATTGTCGCATTTTTTCCCCCTGGCCCCCCATTTTTGAACAAAAAAGACATTTTGGGGCCCAAAAAGAGAGATCTTGTCATGACGAATCGAATGACGTTTTTTCCATCTAAATCTACCGAGCGGTTCTCAAGATCTTTGGGGGGCAGAATCTGGCCCCCCCCCCCGCAGGTTGACGTAATTCTAGCCGCCCGCAGGGAATAGGGTTAAGTGGGCTCAATGGGGCCCCTGGACATGCTCGAGAGGCCCCTGGACAGCTTGTTGGGCCCATCGGTGGGCTCAATGGGCCCCTGTACATGCCCAAGAGGCCTCCTGGGCTGCTTCGAAAGCCCTTCAGTGTCTCTGAGGGCCCTTGACATGCACCAGAGTGACCCATGCCTGGTTTGAGGGCTCCTCTGTGACTTTTGGAAAGCCATTTAGCTAATGCAAATGGTATCTGGGCCAATCTCGGCGGGGCCCCCTATGACCCGTAAGGAGGGGGGGGGGGGGGAATTGACACCTTGCCCCTCCCCCCCCCCTGGCTGCGCCCCTGGATCAGACAGAACAACGAAGATCTCAACCAGTAAACAGTAAAACGCCTTTTTGGACGATGACCGTGCGAGCGCGCTCTGGTAAAGCTAAAACAGGTTTGGAATATGAAACGGTAAGGGAGCACACGTGGTAGTAACAGTCATTTTAGTCCTCCAGACAAATTGCCAGGCCTCAATGCATGCCAACATAAAAATGAAGTTGCATTAAATTGTTCATGATCTCCTTTCTCAAATCCGCCAAAAGGGAGTACGTCCTGAGCGCTGCATGCTTCAGCGTAAACATCAATGCTTAGAATAATACAGCCATTTTTTTATCAAGAATCATTTTTGCAAGTTTTTTTTTTTTCATTTCGACGTTCGCGTGTGCCAACTGCCGTCTGCCACGCGCTGTGGTACCACCTCTATCAGAACGCACCATATCAAAAACAAAATTGATTTGATGGGCCTATCGAATGGTGAAAACCCAATCTCAATCGGAGCAGTGGCTGCAAAGTTATTAGCTTCAAAAAAGCGTATGTATGGCTGGGTGGGGCCGGGTCAAATGTAAATTTGTCTAGTAAGTTGACGAGAAACCTCACGGGCGCTTCGCGCCCGCTCGGTAACCAATCTTATGCAAAACATATTGAAATTGGAAATAGCAAACTCACTTGCAAGTTTCATACCTAGGTACTTCACTGTGAAGCGGCTTGGGGCCGGGGAAAGACTAACACATGTAGTAAGTCATAGTACTAACAGTTATAAGTAGGGGGATATGTTTGATTAAGCCTAGGGCCTTGTTTAACCATATTCTAACTTCTATTATATAATTACTGAATTGTTGTTTATGCGTCATATTCAAAACAGATTCGAAACATCAAGAATGTTTGTTTAACAACATATGACATACCCCATAGGTAAATATACTGGACATACACAAATTACAAAATAGTTTATATATGCTCCTTAATTATAAATATTCGTAGGTTACGATTTAGGAACTAAGTCAATGATTTGAAAACATTTGGTTATAAAGCATATTTGTATTGGTTCTGTGTTTTCGCGGCTATAATTACTCGAAATCGCGCCACATTTGTGTCTTTTGGCGTGCTGCGTGCTCAAGGCCGTATATACCGCTGTGTTTATATTTATTTTGGGCTTGTTGGCTGTGAATGTTGCTGTGACCCTGAAAAAATGTGTGGTATCGCTAACTAACTATACATTATTAATTTCGAGGTAGGTCGTAAGGTGGAAGCAGATACCACATTGGGTAATTATTGGCACAAAGTTGATTGCACTTCGCAGAACTGCCAGTGGTTGGTTTTGGGTTTTCTTCAATTGCATTTTCATTTAATTTCCAATGAGATTTGGTTGGTATTGCTGATTGGGTAGTTAGGTTGCAACACTGCACGCAATGGACTTTATGTCACCTGCTTGCCTTTAGGCTTTAACAAGAGCGGTCGTTACCTGAAGCTGTACCTGCATAGTGCATTGCCTTTGCTCATGGCACAGAGGCCATGCTGTCATTAATTTTTCAAAATATTATGATTCCATATAACTATGGGCAGTTGCAGCTCCCCTAACCACAATCATCATCAATAAGAAATATTGCAATATTTAATCAATAATTGCACGTGAATCAGAATCATAATCGGAATCAGAGTTGAATCATTGCGCTCAGCCGTGAATCACTGGTGAATCGATTCACTTTACGCTGAATGGTAGTGTGAATCAGAATCAAATTATTGAAGTTTCACGGGAATCACTGGTGAATCGATTAAAAAAAATGAATCGTTTACCAGTCTGGCGGCAGGGTTTAATTGTTCTTCTGGATGGCGAACAAGGGAGGAAGGGGTTGACGTGGATCGGGTTCACCAGCATCTTGCCTACATGTACATGATCAGAGGCCTATTTCACAAAGCAAAAAAGTTTGTAATTACAAAGAATTTCTTTGTCATTGCAAATCATTTTTACACATGTTTGTAGTTTGGATTTCACAAAACCCCAAGGCAGTAAATCTCAATTTACTATTTACAAACTACTTTACAAAGATATTGTTTGTAAAAATGTTTGCAATTGCACATGTTCTATTTCTCAAAGGTTGACGGAAATGTTTGCAATTACAAACTTGTAATTCCAGTGGGTCAGGGGTTCTGAATTTCAGAAACTGCATTGACAGTTGACATTGTTTGACTGCTCAGGTTATTTTCTTGGTGAGGTTGTTACGTTGCCGAGGTTGTTAGGGTAATGGTTTAGTTATGCATATGTATAGCTGCCCCCAAAAAGTTATTTCCCCGAGAGATTCGAACAGGGATCTCCAGCTTTGAAGTCCCAGTGCACCTTGCCGATTGCGCTGTGAGGGGCGCCTCCGCGCGGAGAAACGGCATAGCGATAGAATTGCAGCGGTCAACGATATCTTGTGCAATGTGCAGTGAACCTTCACCCTTTACGACGTAGGAAATCGGCTAGGTTAGGTGAAAAAAATGGTCGAGAAATTCAACGATCTTTCTTTTAAGAGTAGTTAGTTCTGTTGTTATGCTCCGCCACCTGGTGAATGGTCAAATTCTGTTTACTCTAACTGCTTACCAAGATGTATTTGTACGATCAGAGTTTGCATTCCGATGAAATGTTAATTAAAAGATTAATCTCCCTATAACTAATTTTATATTGAATACAAAAATAAACCACAATGTAAATATTTGTTAAATTAATTTGTTAACAATCAAATTATTTGTCATTAGCATCAAGTTTAATACGAACGTTCTTGATTGCAAAGTTTTCTGCTGACTAAAATTCCTGTTTACAATTTTCTTTACAATCGGTAATTCAGAGGTGGCGAATGTTTGTGAAATAGCTTTTTGTGAGGTGTGCAATATTTTCTTGCGTTTGTAATCGCAAACATGTGTAATTACTAACTTCTTTGTGAAATAGGCCTCAGTTCGTTGCAAAGTTTTTTCATTTTGTAAACGAGTAAATGTAGTAACTGTGAGTTGGCCTCAGAGCACTCGATCGCACGCACTGTCTGTCTGGGGGTGACAAGACATTGTTTTTGTCCCAGCAGAGCAGCGTATTGGGGCTATTGTTTTGAACGAGCATTCTGCTGTCAGTCGGAAGGCTGTCTGTGTTGCATCCTCTCAATATGGTGTTTTCCCACGGCTGCCGTATCGGCTGTCACAGCGTCTAAAGACGATCCGATCACATTAAGCGTCTGTCTAGCCGTACCCCGTTTGACGGACGTCGCGGTGTACACTGATCCACGCTACAGCAGCTAAACACGCGGAAGACCCGGGAGGGATCCGCAGGCAAGGCCGGCGGACAATGGAGCAATAAAACACGCCAGACGTCACGTGACGTGTGTCCGTCACGCGTCACGCGCCACGTCACGCGTCACGCCGGCGGCGGCGGTCGGGCCGTCCGACGAGCGAATTCGTCACGCCGGCTTTACGGTCGTGATACGATCCGGCAGCGGACGGCGTGCAATAATGAATCTGTTCGTTGTCACACTTTCGCCCAAACAAACAATGCGCTATCTCGTTAATTCGCCCACTGTGGCCCGACGGGGCTGGTTTCTGTGATGCAGCGGCGCCGGGTCAGCGGGTGGTCCCTGCGCCGGACCGGGACCGCGGTCTCCTGCCCGGGACCAGGACCGTGGTCCGTCCACCGTGGACAGGTATGTGGTCTCGGCGACGTGGGTCCCGCCGTGACGGGTCCCGCCGTGACGAGTCCCGCCGTGACGGGTCCCGCCGTGACGGGTGCCGTGACGGGTCCCGCCGTGACGGGTGCCGTGACGGGTGCCGTGACGGGTGCCGTGACGGGTCCCGCCGTGACGGGTGCCGTGATGGGTCCCGCCGTGACGGGTCCCGCCGTGACGGGTCCCGCCGTGACGGGTGCCGTGATGGGTCCCGCCGTGACGGGTGCCGTGACGGGTCCCGCCGTGACGGGTGCCGTGACGGGTCCCGCCGTGACGGGTGTCCGGTGTTATTACTCCCGAGACACAGTGGCGGCCGCGTTACGCACGCTGGTAACACTGGAAGCCGCCGACGCTGCCAGTTTGACATTTTTTACTTGTCAAACGCGCAGATGCGGGCTTTGTGCAAATGACAGGACACTTAATCTCCCAGTTTAACCGCTTAAGCCGCCGAGCACGCGAGCGACGCGTTCCGGGAAGCTATTGTCTCGCGTTGTGACTTGTCCCTTCTGCAGGCCGCTGCTGTCTCCGGTCCTCCGGTGGACGGAGACGGAGGCTCCTCGCAGCCCCGGTCTCCTCACCGTCTCCCCACGCCGGCCCCGATGCCTTATCGGGTGCCTCGCGCGGCCATAATGAGGAATTTTAATAGAAATTTGTAGGGGGATGGTAACGAACTACGAAACCGCTCCGGTAATTACAGGCTGGCGAGATGACCCGACCACAAAAATGTTGTATCGGTAAAATACGCTCTGCTCGGCGCAGAGCCCAGTAATCAACAGGGAGCTCTCCGGCCTGCCGGTCGGCAGCGACGATTACTACACTGTATTCAGTTCACCCAGACCGGAGACTGGCGCAGCGACGCACAAAAACACCGGCATTAGCCGCCGCCGCGCCGACACGGCCGACCGTTTTATTACAGCGTGTCAGAACGGCTCAAATTTCTTGCGAACTCGTTAAATGGCGCTTTTTATCGCGGCGAATCCCGCGGCGTCCGGCGTAAATGTTACCACCGGCCGTTTGGCGGATCGCTCCGGGGGCAGCGCACCACCGCAGGTGAAAAATACGCGAACGATTTATAGAACAGCGAGTACTTTCGAGTTCAATTGCGCAAAATATCATACAGACGATATTCATCCGTCGAAAGGACTTGGCACCTCAGAAGTTATTTATTTTACCAACACAAACATTACATTTTGCAATCGTATAGACAGTTTTGTATTCTTGCTTTACGCCCGTCGCGGTATCCGTTTACTCTGATGATGATAAGCAGGTATGACATGACAGCTCGGTGACCTCACACGGCCGACCGCGGCGCGCCGTGCGTCCGGTGCCGCCGCTCGGCCGGCCGTCGTATTTTTACGGAGTCCGACACCGGATCCGGCTGATTTACCGGTGACTATTGGCCGCCGGCTCCGCCGCCACAGCGATGGCCGTCTCCAGATAACGTATCGGCGCGGTTAATAAATGCTCGATAATCTCCGTGTTGACTGATGCTGATCTTTTATTGGCCTGACCAGAGGATTACGGCGCCCGCCGGCGGTGAGCTTTCATCGCCGGCCGCGCACCCGCCCGCCACCTAATCGCACCGGTACCGTATCGGCAGCAGTCGCGACCGGCCCAGTGTTTTCTTTCGGCGCCGTTATGAATAAACAGAGTGATTAAACCGCGCTTTGGCCGGTCACTGGCTGACGAATTTATGGGCTGCGGACGCGATGGCTGTTAAAGAAAGCGTGCTGTCCGCGTCTGGGATCCTCCGGGTTTGAGCTCCTGATGTGATTTATGGGGGCTCGCCTGAATCAGCGCGGTGGCGGAGACGGCGCAGCTGACCGTGTGGATGTGACGATCTCGCCGCAAGGAGATACCAGGCGGATCCTGGCACGAGGGCGCTCATAAACGCTCGTGTGGTGCTGGAGATGGCTATCGGGGAGATGCACGTGTGGTAAATTATTTTATATAATTCGAGGAAAACGAAATGTAAAAAATGACACTGGACAAGTTGCAGGTTGGTTGGTGAATATTGGCAAAATAATCATAAAAATATACTGATGATCATGAACGCGATACACACCCATGTCCATACAATCCAGTTTTGCGAAATATTTGTAAGTAAATGTTGATAATTTGTTAAGTACTAATTTATACATATGAATGATGTGTGCATGCATTGATTATTGCTGCGTACATCGCCAAACATATGCCCTACATTGACAATGGCATGCAAACTCCTATATCCTATATGATTAATATGTCAGCATTCACCGCACCACCTTCCACTGGCACGGCGCATCCATCACGGCAGTGTTTGGACCTGTTTCTGCTGCCGCTCGGTTTTTGCCGGCATAGCTGCCAATGTAAGCGTGACGTCATTTCCAGCCCATTGAGACACGGAACATGAGTGGACCGGTCGGCGAACATTCTTGTTGGACATGAGTCGGATCAGGATGGCGTGTGTCGCATACAGGCTGTCAGCGCCGAATACCGGGCTCTGACTTCAGCTGAGGGAGCGTGTCGTGCCCGCACACAGCCTTCAGCGCTTCCGAGTCACCCACTTATGCACTGAGTATAATTGACAGAAAGGTTAACTGCTTTTTAACTTTCCTCTATGGAAGCAATGATGAGCTTTGAGCGGTAAGGAGTTCGTACCTCATTATTTAGAGAGCTGGAAAGGTTTCCCACGGTATTTAAGATAGCGATAGCTTTCGAGGTGGGAAGCTACATGTCGATCTGTATGCGGGGTACCAAGTGGATCGACAACTGTAAGGACATATAGTCCATGTGAGCAAAGGGTATTATTACGCTCTGGATACCCATAGTGCAATATATAATATACTGTGCACCAGACTTGTGCCTGGATCTCGAAGTTGGATTTGGAATCCCAGTGGATCCCTCGGCATAAAATGCATGAAGATAATGGATCCCAGTGGATCCATCTGCGTAAAATGCATGAAGATATGGGATCCTCCTGGTCCCTGGATCCATCGCCGCAAATTGTAGATCCACGGGCATAAAATATAGCAGGATCTGGGATATTTGTGGACCCCTCGGCTTATTGTATACCTGTATCTGGAGTCCCATGTGGATCCCGGGCACAGTACACAGAGATCCGGATCTCAGCTGGATCCCGGGATCCATGCACATGTCTGGGCATACCATATTGCACAATATTGATGCCAAATGGTCGAATGTCATCCCGTGAGGCGTTTCTCCCTCGTGGGTAAACCTTATTAGTAAAGGAATCTTGGTATATGTAGTCCAGACTGGTGCCTGGATCCCGAAGTTGGATCTGGGATCCCAGTGGATCCCTCAGCATAAAATCCCTGGCACGCAGGGACGTGGGAACCGAGGGGGGAGGGCAGTGTGGGCAACTCGACCCCCTCCCCCGCCCCCCCCCCCCCCCCCACACACACACTTGTTACACGATCACTCGACTCTGTATAAGAACAAGGGCATTATCAACGGAGTTTCAACGGCGGCGCTCAGCGCCGCGAAATTTGGCACAGCTGTTTGGGAATCAATTACCCACACGGTGTGAATTTGTTTAGCTCGGGTATTATCAGGTCAGGTCACTAGGTCAAGTCAAGTGACCCCACCTCCAAAAAGTTTGCGGTCGTGCCACAGCCAAAGTGATTGACCAAATGGTTTGAAACTCACAGGATGTCATCAGGTTAAGTACCTACAATTCGTTTATCTCGAATTTTGTATATCGGCGACCTAAGGTCAGGTCGATTGTGTGACCTCCCCATTATAATCAATGGGGAAAAATGAAAACACGTATAAATCCATAGGAAATGGCTAAATTTTACAAATTTTCACCAGATCCACCACTCTTGTGCCAAATGCAAGGCCCTATGTCACATTTATGCTCTTTGACCTCTACCAGGTCAACTCAGGTGACCGCCAGGTTACGTATGTTCTTTCTTCAATAACTCTTTACCAAATCAGGGTAGACCAATGGGGTTTTCACCATTGTATTCGGCTTTACGAGACGAATCAATGTATGTAAGATTTGACCTTGACCTGACCTTGGTCAGGTCAGGCCTTGACCTGACCTGACCTCAGGTCAGGCCAATTTTTGGATATGACTTAACTAGGTCACCCAATATATAATTCGATGTGTCTAAACGAGACAAACACAATGGTGAAATATCTGCTTTAATCTATCGTGCTGCTGTCAAAAGTTATTCCTTAAAAACAATTCGGTAATTTTTTGAATGTTTCAAATTCAATGGCTTCTGCTGACCTAGCTATTGACCTTAGGTCAAGTCTGGTGCAACCATAGCAAAAGCAAATTCAATTTTCTTTCGAATGCTTGTTCACGCGCGTCTCACGCGCGTCTGTCAGTTTTCGAGATATAGACGGTTTTATCAAGGACACTCATATATAGCCGAAATTTGATCTTAGGTGACCTCTGGGAACCTTAATATTGACCTGACCCAAAATGACCTAAGTACTTTCGATAGAGCTTGTCTCGAGCGAGCTATCTAACGCCGTTTTCCGCTTGTCGCTACGTTGCGTGTTTTTTTTAAAGATCTTAGTGGGTGGGCCCCCCCCCCCCCCCGGCAGTTCGTGGTTGGCGCGAACCCCCGGCAATGCGTGTGTTAATAGACCTTAATTCCCCAACAGTTAACTAACAAACAACATAACTAACTAACTAACTAACCAACCAACTTATATACATATTAGTAGATAAGCCCCTTTCTCTGAAAAATGCGTGTGTTCTAAATGCATTGGTTTGCCAGCATTTCCTTGAGTACGACCGCATAACGATAAATTCATAAAAATGTACCCGAAACATTGACCATAACACCGTAAAACACGGCATAGCATAACTCGGTTGAAGCCAAGTATGGTACTCGTACCAAATGTATGCTAAATGCATGATTTTGTCATGGTCAACATGGCGCGAGCCCGGTACATCACCTAACCAGCTACCTCAGGTTCGGCTCGGGAGCCAGGCAAGCTCGCCGGTTCTAGATTCAGGCACGATGAAAGCTCCAGTTCCGCTTCTCTGACTTTTTGTGACCCTGGTACCTACCAGTGTCGCTCCTTCTTCATGTTTACCAGCTGCTATTCTTTAGTTTTGTTTTGCTTGTTAGGCGACCCATTTCCTTATATGACATTGATACCCATTTTCTTAAAGATATGACACACTATTGGCAATAAGCAGCATTGGGTATGGAAAAGAGCGGCACACGTTGCTTCTCTTGAGTCTTAATTTTTGTCGTAGTATTGCCAATATGTTCCCCCCCAACTTCAAAGTAGTTCCCACGCCCCTGCTGGCACATGTCCCTGACACAAGTCTGCTGTGCACACACTGAACTTACCTCCATAGTTTTGGTCGTGTGTTGTTAAATACCATCTTTGAGTGTGTCCCTCAAGGATATCCTGCCTTCATGTGAAATAGGCACAAACTATTGGTGACATGCGCCAGCGGTGTGTGATCTCAAAGAGTGAATGGCCACATATTTAAAGCCTTAAATTTCAAAGTAAGTTGACAATCTTCTTTGAATGTATTAGTAACTGTTGAGCCAAACTCATAAGCGTTTTATGAGCAGGATAAAACAAAATTACACCGCAGGGTTTGTTCGTGCTTCGATACAAACCAAGCAGATATTCATCCATTTTAAAAGCAGCGATTTGTCATCCTTTACCATAAATCTGGTTCCAAACGCCTCTGTATTCCTGTCACATGGTATCGCCATCTGCCGGCCCATTCTCTGTGAAGCTTTACATGTGTACGGTATGTAGCGAGCCGGCGCCAGCCCAGCTCAGCTGAGACAGCTAACCAGGCAGCTGGCAGCCCTCCAGACAAGATGTCCCAGGCTGACTTCAGCTGCCGGGCTGTGGCAGCCAGATAACAGTGAACTGCGCTGTCCGCTGCCGCCGGCATATAGCTGGAAATACAGCTGAAGGGAAATACAGCTGTTATTATAGTCAAGCACAGGTCATCGAGAAACGATACTTGATCGAAGATCGACATCCTTTTTCGACCCGATATTGTGGGAATGGGTGAACTCCGGATACAGCCCTCCGGATCCAGCCCTGGAGTCCCGAACCCAGCCAGAACCCCGGACACAGCCCTGCGGATCCAGCCCTGGAGTCCCGCACCCAGCCTGAACCCGGACACAGCCCTCCGGATCCAGCCCTGGAGTCCCGAACCCAGCCTGAACCCCGGATACAGCCCTCCGGATCCAGTCCTGGAGTCCCGCACCCAGCCTGAACCCGGACACAGCCCTCCGGATCCAGCCCTGGAGTCCCGCACCCAGCCTGAACCCGGACACAGCCCTCCGGATCCAGCCCTGGAGTCCCACACCCAGCCTGAAACCCGGACACAGCCCTCCGGATCCAGCCCTGGAGTCCCGAACCCAGCCTGAACCCGGACACAGCCCTCCGGATCCAGCCCTGCAGTCCCGAACCCAGTCAAGGTCTCACACCCGGATCCAGATTCGTGCCCGGAGCCGGGGGCTAGCCTAGCCGGCGGTAGCCGCTCCTCGCAATCCTCAGTTTACGTGCCGCTTTACTGCTGCCATTTGCCGGAATGGGGCCGGACGGGCATTGGTTTGTGGCTCGCATGATCGGCACTCGTCTATTACCTGGCCCCGCCGCCGCCGCCGCCGCCCCGCCGCCACCGCCACCGCCGCCGAACTATTACTGCCAAACGCTCCACGTAAATAATAAAACCCAGCTCGACCCTGAATTACAAATGGCGCCGCAATGGTTTCCGACGCGGCTGCATGCGCGGCCTCGGCTCGGCGTTGCCGAGCGGCTGTTACAGTGCAGCGGTACGGCAGGAACACCATGCCG
The DNA here is from genome assembly GCA_036785665.1 of Chirona hameri. Taxonomy (NCBI): domain Eukaryota; kingdom Metazoa; phylum Arthropoda; class Thecostraca; order Balanomorpha; family Balanidae; genus Chirona; species Chirona hameri. Next base: position 29,993 of record JAXIVJ010008904.1, on the reverse strand, counting down.
CCGCTCCCACCACTGCACCGGCCTGGCCAGCGACCTGGCAGAGGCCGTGGTTATCAGAGTTTAATAGCGTGCATGGCAGGCCAGTCCTCGCGTCCATCAGGCCGCTGTCCGGCGGCGGCGGAGGTGGCGAGAGCCGAGGGCGGGCCCGCGTCACATTCGTATCAGGCGCGCCAGTTTCGGGGCCGTGCCGTGTGAGTGACGGTGGCCGGGACAGGCGGCGGTGACGCACGGTCCGTGCACTGTGAGCGGTGCACGGAATGTTCACCGTACGCTGTGCACGGCGCCGCGATCGGTGGGATCGATTGACTGTCAATGATGGCGGCAGGGTGGGTAGGGGAGGGGTGGGTGATTGCGGCAGGGTGGGGTAGGGGAGGGGGGGGGGGGGGGTGATGGCGGCAGGGGGAAGGGATAGGGGAGGGAGGGGGAGTGATTGCGGCAGGGTGGCGTAGGGGAGGGGCAGGGGGCGGCAGGGGGAGGGGAGAGTGGTCGAATGGCAGACGAGTGACTCGCCCGTGTCGGGGGCGTCAATATTCAGAATATCGAGCGAGCGGTGATAGTGTGTCAGAATATCGAGCGAGCGGTGATAGTGTGTCAGAATATCGAGCGAGCGGTGATAGTGTGTCAGAATATCGAGCGAGCGGTGATAGTGTGTCAGAATATCGAGCGAGCGGTGATAGTGTGTCAGAATATCGAGCGAGCGGTGATAGTGTGTCAGAATATCGAGCGAGCGGTGATAGTGTGTCAGAATATCGAGCGAGCGGTGATAGTGTGTCAGAATATCGAGCGAGCGGTGATAGTGTGTCAGAATATCGAGCGAGCGGTGATAGTGTGTCAGAATATCGAGCGAGCGGTGATAGTGTGTCAGAATATCGAGCGAGCGGTGATAGTGTGTCAGAATATCGAGCGAGCGGTGATAGTGTGTCAGAATATCGAGCGAGCGGTGATAGTGTGTCAGAATATCGAGCGAGCGGTGATAGTGTGTCAGAATATCGAGCGAGCGGTGATAGTGTGTCAGAATATCGAGCGAGCGGTGATAGTGTGTCAAGATACGGAAACTGGCGAGGAAGGCTGGTATCATCAGCGTCCAGAGGCTCGGTCAGATGTGTACGCAGTTTGTTTTGTCGTGCAAGCTAATTAGCCATTTTGAATTAAAACGTTGGTTGTGCAAAAAGTGATCAAGACTCACATTGCCGGCAACTCTCAACACAAAGACCACTTTCAACTGGATTTTCCGAGACGGCAATTTGCAATGAGTGTAATAGAGAAACTAATTGCTTCGAAGATTTATCGCCAATAAAACCTTTTAGACCCGTTCATATTTCACTCGGAGCGAGTAGCTGGTCATTCGCCCTTGAGATGTATCAGACAGACTGCCCCTGCACTATGGAACATAAAACACTCGATCTAATCCGCGCCTGCACATTTCTGGTCGATAGGAATTCCGTAACCATATCCCCGCTCATTGGGTATGAGTTTAATATAGCTTAATTCATTGTCTAAAATGATGTGTATGCAAACGCAATGCAGCTATAGAGTTGGATGTTATCGCAACAAACGTGGATAGCCACAAAACCCGCCACATATTCAAGGAATCCATCACATATTTAGTTGGGTGACTCGCGTTAGTAAGATGGATATGATGTTGGCACGGTCTTTCTGTCAGATACATTTCTCCGGATGAGTTATAGCCTAGATTAAAATTCCTGATTTTGCATCCTATGTCACTCGGAGTCTATTCATTATATCTACGTCTCGTGTATGAGTTTGCCGGCGCATTTCCATAGTTTGCCGACTGGGTCCCGAGCCAGCCCGGAAAGGAGGCGGCCATCACTGGCCGCCAGTCTCCACGGCAGCCCGTAAAACGGCACCAACGGCCGCCGTAATTAGGGGGTGCTTCGGCGGCCAGCTCCGTAATTGGGAGACGCTCCGCGATGGTGGGCGGGGTCACGGATGAGCAGTTTGCCGGCGGCCCCTCTCCCCGTGATTAAAGTGTAACAGGGAGGAGAATTGAACTGGCCGCTCCCGATCCGATGTGCCAGATAGGCTCCGCCCACCGTCCGACGCGCTGCACTGCGCCGGCCGACCACCGCCAATTACCTATAAATTACTGCATATTACACTATTACTCGGACGCTAGGCGCCTCCCCGCTTTGTTAGCACAAAAACAAATGTTTCCGAAGAAGTCATTAGGCGGCCGGTGAGTGCGCGCGGCATGTTTGTGAAACTGGTCTCGGTGCCCGGCCAAGGTCGACCGAAATGGCTCTGGTTAATGATTTCGATTTTCTCTGGAATGATTCGGACTGATAGATCATACAGAGCGGTAAAATATTCATAGGGTCGTCTCCTGATTCAGTGCCGAGCCCGCCGCCGGCGTCCGAGCGAATCAGCCGACCTGATGAAATCTCAGAAGTGAGACGCGCTCCCTGGCGGGGTTACTGGAATCCGTTGCACGTTCTCATGATGGGGACGGGGACGGGGACGGGGGGGGGGGGTCAACGATGGTGAACGGTGGGCGGGCAGACGAGAGATCGCACTTGTAAAAGATGGAATACAGCTGGCCAAATGGTCAAGTCCTATTGAAACTAATTGAATTGTGTTATGCACGTTTCGATGTATAATCCAATTCAGTCTGTTGGTGGCGCAGCATGCTAGACATAGAGTAGGTATAATCTTAAAACTCACAATCACGCCTAAAAAGGATGTGATAATATGTAATGTTGAAACATCAGATAGAATCGGGATACCATTTTTAACAGGAATGTAAGGCACTGCTAATGCATCACTCATTTTAGATCAAATATGTCCTGATTAGATAACTTCATGACAGCGGTTGAAGAACTAATTAGCATGCGTGCCCCGATGCCTTGGAGAAAAATATCGCTAATTGTACCCCGTGACGTCAAAGGCTACATCAGCGAATATCGCTAATTGTACCCTGTGACGTCAAAGGCTACATCAGCGAATATCGCTAATTGTTCCTTGTGACGTCAAAAGCTACATCAGCGAATATTGCGCATTCCGGCTCTTGGCATTCATTCATAGCTTCGCAGACATAATAACATGCATCATGTTTGATTGCAGGACATCGTTGTGACGTCACGGACGCTATAGGGGTGAAAAACTAATAAACAGCGCCTTAAAAAATGACGCACTTGCTATTTACACTCATAATGTGTTTTTTTTTGTTCGTTATAGTCTGCCAGCTACCAGGGGCTCCGCCACAGGGGGGACGGGGGGGACATGCCCCCACCCCCAAACATTTTCGGATTTAAACATTACGCCTATGGGCGTTGCATGGAAAGAATCGACTTCAGAATGTCTCTCCCCCCCCCCCCCCCCCCCCCCACACACACACTTTCGGAAGGTGGCGCCGCCCATGACTGCTACCTACATTTGCTAGCGGGGTCAAACCATTTTTTTTCTGGGAAATATAATATTAAAAGTACAGGAAGTCAGATATTTTTTTTCTTCAAATGCTTCAAGAATATTACTCGTCACAATATTAAGACATCGGCTACTTCAAAATAGCATGTAAAATGCGAAATCACTTGGTCATACCTGCCGTCGTACCTTGACAAGCTAAACTGCCGAGCAGGCAGCAGTTCTGCGCTGTTCCTGGCCGCAAATCGACAGACTGCGCGGCCGATACACCAAAACCGATCGATACCCAAATGTCAACCCGCTGTTTGCAAGGGTGATCCGCGTAGCGGCGTGTCACCCCGCTGAACTTTCGCAAATAATTTCCACCTCTGCGACGGCCCGTCAGTTCGCGCTCCGCAGTCCTGCCGCCATGTCGAACGCTGCTGAAGAGTCCACTGAATACTCCGAGGACATGACGGCGCCGAGCGAGTACGCCGCCGTCGAGCCGCCGCTGTGCTCAGTGCCGTTCTCGTTTTTCCGGCCGGCCACGCCGCCGTACACGAGCAACCTGCTGATGACGTCACTCTCACCGCTGGCGCCGGCGTACCCTACCCTGGAGCGGATGCCGCCCAGCAGCATCCTCTCCTCGGCCGTGCAGGCCATCACGGCCGACACGCTCGACCTGAGCATGCCGCCCTACTCGGCGTCGCTGGAGCCGCCCCTGCCGCTGACCGTCGACCTGCCGGCGGAACCGGCCTGCCATCTGCCGGAGACGGCTGCAGACTCGCTTCAGCGCGCCGCCGCCGCCGCCGACCTCACCGAGGACTGGACGCGGGCCACGTCAGGCTGGAGCGCCGCCGGAGCGTATGTGAGTACCGCTGACTGATGTGACTGATGTGATGGATGACTGGTGTGACTGACCAATGTGATGGCGTGAAGATAGCGGCAGTTTTGCTGAAGAGCTGATGATGCTAGCGTGGGTAGGGATTTGTATAGGGACGCGGATAGCAATATTAAAGTTATCGTGGTGACAATAATTATTCTGCATACTCCTGTAATTTAGCCGAATGGTTTCGAAATGTAGCATTTTGTTTTATTTCATCCAACGCTTCGGTTCGATTTTTTTATATATTATTGATAAACAAACGAAATTGAATTGACCTTGAACGTCTTACGCCAAATATAGATGTTCTTGCGCGGCAGGTGATCTTAATTAGTGATATACCTAAGGCTGAGAGCCGAAACCCGTGGGCCTTAACAGGACTTGTCTCGTCTTGTTCTAAATCTAAACATCTCCATTGTGTAGCAATATACATAGTGCATACACTATATACAAGCCAGATGACCAGAGCAAGGCAGTAGAGGATCTGCATTATAAGGTCTACGTCAGATATACACAATTTTGGTATGACCTGTTACTGGTTGTCTACGTTTACTTTGCACTTGAATACAAGTGATGGTAACGCATATAACATTATTCCTAACTCTCAAGTTTAAACCATTATTGTGTTTGCTATAATTGCTTTGCTTGACACTCGAAAATTAAATATGTCCGGTTCTGAAAATGCAGTTACCTATAATGAGGAATGTTGTCACCATTATTACGGAATGAAATACAAATAGCATAGCGCCGGGATGAAGGTTTCCGGTTGTCTCATTCGTTCAAAATGCTCCGGACATTGCACAAATATATTGCCAATGAAGCATGGCTAATAAGCTCCGGGATCAATGGTATTTTTTATAAATATTTAAGCCATTTGACCACCTTCGCAGCAAGCCTCAAAACCGTCGCGGCAGAGTTTTCGACGCGGGCGCGGTGGTCGGGACCCACGTCAAACCCCACAGCAGATTCAAATCTCCGACCAGAGACGACAGCGCCAAACAGAAATGAAGCACGGGTTGCTTATTGGGACATAACTTCCTATGTTTCTGCGGGTCGGGACCATCGCGTTAGTCCAGTCGTTCGCGGTATACGGAGGCGGCGGCGGCAGCTGTGTGGCCGAGTACGAGGCCGTCCGGTGGCGCCGCCTGGTGGCCTGGCCGGTGCGAGTGACACTGGTCCGGCCATGGGCGGTGGGCAGTACCGCAGACCGCTCCTCCCAGTCTGTGGCCTCCGTCCCCGTGACGGGACAGCGACGGACTCCCGGTGTATGGCGGCGCAGGAATACAGCACTAACAGGAGAATATCACCAAAAACCAAAAAGAAGAAGACAGAAAAAGAGAAAGAGAATGCCATGCTAGCTCTATATCGTAGCATGAAACAGCGAGCCTGCACTCAATCGAACATTGTAAGTCGTGCCATTACCATTAGACATGAGTTGTCACTTCCAGAGTAAATTATATTGCTTCTTAGCAGCTCGTATATTGGCCAGATCGTATACTGCACGAGAATGCGCATCGCACATGCAGCGCATCGTCCCACCGATGCGTCGCCGATAGTTCTTACTCGGGGCGCATTGCATTAGCAGGTAGGTACCAGTTCAAAACACCAATATATGACCAGTCACTGTCGTATTTCTTTGTGACATGAGTTTCGCGATAGTGCCCCGTCATGTCCAAGAAGGACGAAATTAGTATGATTGCTGCATATTTCGCTGATGGAGCTGATGCAATGGTGCACCATTCGGAGCACTTCGCTTCCGAACGATTTAGAAGACAGGTAATAAATAACGTCTGCACCTTTTATGTCAAGTGAGATATCACCGGTACCTGTGGAGTCGGCTGTTATCGCGATCAGCATCTGTCGGGCCCCGGCTCTCCGTCTCTGTCCCGACCACGCCCTGACTGCCCGTCTGATGCTGCGGCCACAGATCATCCGGGGAAGATCAGCGGTCAATGATACAGTGATACAGCAGCTCGCGGTCAATGATACAGTGATACAGCAGCTCGCGGTCAATGATACAGTGATACAGCAGCTCGCGGTCAATGATACAGTGATACAGCAGCTCGCGGTCAATGATACAGTGATACAGCAGCTCGCAGTCAATGATACAGTGATACAGCAGCTCGCGGTCAATGATACAGTGATACAGCAGCTCGCGGTCAATGATACAGTGATACAGCAGCTCGCGGTCAATGATACAGTGATACAGCAGCTCGCGGTCAATGATACAGTGATACAGCAGCTCGCGGTCAATGATACAGTGATACAGCAGCTCGCGGTCAATGATACAGTGATACAGCAGCTCGCGGTCAATGATACAGTGATACATCAGCTCGCGGTCAATGATACAGTGATACAGCAGCTCGCGGTCAATGATACAGTGATACAGCAGCTCGCGGTCAATGATACAGTGATACAGCAGCTCGCGGTCAATGATACAGTGATACAGCAGCTCGCGGTCAATGATACAGTGATACAGCAGCTCGCGGTCAATGATACAGTGATACAGCAGCTCGCGGTCAATGATACAGTGATACAGCAGCTCGCGGTCAATGATACAGTGATACAGCAGCTCGCAGTCAATGATACAGTGATACAGCAGCTCGCGGTCAATGATACAGTGATACAGCAGCTCGCGGTCAATGATACAGTGATACAGCAGCTCGCGGTCAATGATACAGTGATACAGCAGCTCGCGGTCAATGATACAGTGATACAGCAGCTCGCGGTCAATGATACAGTGATACAGCAGCTCGCGGTCAATGATACAGTGATACAGCAGCTCGCGGTCAATGATACAGTGATACAGCAGCTCGCGGTCAATGATACAGTGATACAGCAGCTCGCGGTCAATGATACAGTGATACAGCAGCTCGCGGTCAATGATACAGTGATACAGCAGCTCGCGGTCAATGATACAGTGATACAGCAGCTCGCGGTCAATGATACAGTGATACAGCAGCTCGCGGTCAATGATACAGTGATACAGCAGCTCGCGGTCAATGATACAGTGATACAGCAGCTCGCGGTCAATGATACAGTGATACAGCAGCTCGCGGTCAATGATACAGTGATACAGCAGCTCGCGGTCAATGATACAGTGATACAGCAGCTCGCGGTCAATGATACAGTGATACAGCAGCTCGCGGTCAATGATACAGTGATACAGCAGCTCGCGGTCAATGATACAGTGATACAGCAGCTCGCGGTCAATGATACAGTGCTACAGCAGCTCGCGGTCAATGATACAGTGCTACAGCAGCTCGCGGTCAATGATACAGTGATACAGCAGCTCGCGGTCAATGATACAGTGATACAGCAGCTCGCGGTCAATGATACAGTGATACAGCAGCTCGCGGTCAATGATACAGTGATACAGCAGCTCGCGGTCAATGATACAGTGCTACAGCAGCTCGCGGTCAATGATACAGTGCTACAGCAGCTCGCGGTCAATGATACAGTGATACAGCAGCTCGCGGTCAATGATACAGTGATACAGCAGCTCGCGGTCAATGATACAGTGATACAGCAGCTCGCGGTCAATGATACAGTGATACAGCAGCTCGCGGTCAATGATACAGTGATACAGCAGCTCGCGGTCAATGATACAGTGATACAGCAGCTCGCAGTCAATGATACAGTGATACAGCAGCTCGCGGTCAATGATACAGTGATACAGCAGCTCGCGGTCAATGATACAGTGATACAGCAGCTCGCGGTCAATGATACAGTGATACAGCAGCTCGCGGTCAATGATACAGTGATACAGCAGCTCGCGGTCAATGATACAGTGCTACAGCAGCTCGCGGTCAATGATACAGTGATACAGCAGCTCGCGGTCAATGATACAGTGATACAGCAGCTCGCGGTCAATGATACAGTGATACAGCAGCTCGCGGTCAATGATACAGTGATACAGCAGCTCGCGGTCAATGATACAGTGATACAGCAGCTCGCGGTCAATGATACAGTGATACAGCAGCTCGCGGTCAATGATACAGTGCTACAGCAGCTCGCGGTCAATGATACAGTGATACAGCAGCTCGCGGTCAATGATACAGTGATACAGCAGCTCGCGGTCAATGATACAGTGATACAGCTCGCTCTCGTGATACAGCTGCGGAGATCAGCTCAGTTCAGCTCAGCTCAGCTCAGCTCAGCTCAGCTCAGCTCAGCTCAGCTCAGCTCAGCTCAGCTCAGCTCAGCTCAGCTCAGCTCAGCTCAGCTCAGCTCAGCTCAGCTCAGCTCAGCTCAGCTCAGCTCAGCTCAGCTCAGCTCAGCTCAGCTCAGCTCAGCTCAGCTCAGCTCAGCTCAGCTCAGCTCAGCTCAGCTCAGCTCATGTCAGCTCAGCTCAGCTCAGCTCAGCTCAGCTCAGCTCAGCTCAGCTCAGCTCAGCTCAGCTCAGCTCAGCTCAGCTCAGCTCAGCTCAGCTCAGCTCAGCTCAGCTCAGCTCAGCTCAACTCAGCTCAGCTCAGCTCAGCTCGCATCTGACAGCCTGCCTCCTCGCTCCCAATTCACATGGTGTTGTCACTCCTCCGTGAAGCAGGCCAATCCGGACAAAATTACAACAGCAAAAATACCCCAGCAGTTACGGCAAATTATGCATGGCTGCGATCTGCGTCAGCGGTGTCTATGTCATGTTTTTTAAAATAAATATATGTATTTATTTCCAGTCTTTCATATAGTGTTTTCTGGAAGCAGTGTAATACGCTGGGTAAAGCTTTTCACGCTTTTCTATGACCCTTGCAAGACGTTGACACAATTCCTCGTCAACGGCAGAATGTGGTGTCGAAGGTTTAACGTGCTGCAAAACTTCTGCACGATTCTGCCCTCCAATTGACCTATATCTGAATATGAGTAGTTAACCGTGTCTACCGACCACAGGTCATCCAGTTGTCAAGGGTACATAGAGGGTAATCTCTCGCTGGGGCGTGAGTGTTTAGTGTTTATATATTTCTGAATTGTCAGAGCTTAACTGAATTCGGTCAGGCGTAATATCGCAGTTAATCAATTGAAGGAGAGGGAACTCTAGGCTACTTTGTGATGTTCGGGCGTTCCCTGCATCAGTGCGCAGGGACGTCGAATTATAAACCTCGCTCTTTTTAGGGTCCATCTGTGGAATTTGAACCGTCAGACTCACAGAGTTGATTCGCTTCGGCACAGTTCTACAACGTCAGAAATGGCAGCACACCGGCACAGTGCACGCTGGCATCAGTTGTGCCGCTGACAGCTCCCCACTTTCTTGCAACTGAAATCCTCCTCCTTGTTCGATAGGTAGGTATGTATGTACCGACATTAGTGATACAGTAAACTTTGCTAATGCATAACCATTGGTCCTTGTTGACACTCTAGCAATCAACCACGTGACTGTTTTGTTTGGCGCAAGGTCGGGTCGCTGTGCCTGGCATGAATATTCGCCAGGTATGTGATGAATCGACACACTTGTTCGGTTGCATTGTGATAATGGCTGCATTACAATATATGCAAGTGTGTTGGGAAGGCCGATGAGCCCATCAAATGTGACATGTTTGGATGTGGCGGTGTGGCACGTGTTGGCAGTGAAGAGAAGAGTCTGTTGTCAGTACAAGAATTAGGAGTCTAAAGTAAGACCTGCCACAGCTCTGGCAATCGTTTGACCGTGCTCTAAATGCGCACCAAGCACACCCCATTGGATTTTTTTTGTGTTAACCAGAGCCGAACATTGTGGAATCAAGACGATTTATTTCATGATGAAATGAAAGCCATTAAAATCGGGGAGTTAGATGGGTAGAGAAGTCGTAAGATGAATATTCTGGACGGAGTCAAAACATCCGAATGTGATCGTTGGTCTTACCAGCGCTGCGGATTCGGATATTGTTCACAATGATTTAGTCTTCGTGTGTTTTATTATCAGCAATCGTCAGCGTAAGATCAGCCATTCAGCTCTTTTCATTTGGATCCACGAGAAACAAAAATTGCGTCGCATTTACTGGCCAAGTTTTCAAAGTGCTTAGCCGGTGACGACTTCAGACATCCATTAAAAGCAGCCCCATCATAAATTAATATATTAATTCGATATTTAGGCTTTTCTTTTCAATGTCTTAGATTCATAATCCTACCTTGATATATGTTGTCTGATTATTTTTCCTTTTGTATATATTTATTCATTCTTAGCGAAAGCGGTGTTGTAGGCAATAGGTATAGCTTTGTGGACGTATTCGAAGCACAAAAGAACAAATCAAATAATCAAACTGTTCCTCATCCAGGACAGTCTCATTGTACTAAATACCCCTTACGATACTGTGTGTACTATATGTACTACATATATATATATATATATATACATATATATATATATATATATATATATATATATATATATATATATATATATATATATATATATATATATATATATATATATAAGCATGTATGCACTATATCAGCCTGTATGTACTATATAAGCCTGCATGTACTATATAAGCCTGTATGTACTATATAAGCCTGATGCCGGCATGCGTCTCAAACGGCGTAACAAACGAGTACGAGATGCCAAGACTAGCAGGAAGACAATTGTGTATTTATGAACTTTTGGAACACCGTTAGGTGTCACTGGCCAACAGCCAAATATGTCGTACAATTGGGATTCGTTTCTGACTACACATGTCTACATAAAATATTGATCTGTCCCGTCAACCACCATCAGGTCATTGCTGGGCGGAATGCGGACGCATGCATGGCATGCATGCTCATTGTTTGCATCGGGAAGGCCATCTGTGTGCCTTATATGCATATATATGATGCATTACGTCAGGTACATATGTGCATGTGTATGCATTATGTCAATACATATTCATCGCACAGCATTATGATTCGGAAAACAAAATCAGCGACAGAGCTCGCTCTGGAAGCATCTAAATTCTGGTAGATAATTTCAGCTTTAAACAGGTCTTTTCTGTTAGCTTTTAAGAGCTTATTTTCCAGAGCATAACCACGTAAACTGAAACATGTTAAAGGGAAATAATGACCTTTTCATTTTGTTAGCAACAATTTATTTGGCTACCGTTATGGTATTAAAATGTTTTGATCTAAATTTAAGAATTAAATAAAATTATTCCCTAATTCAAAGTTAGAAGTTTGGAAAAATTAATAAGCAGACCTGCTTTTTAATTTTGCCAAAATTTTACATCATATTTTGGCCTCGTCTATCGATTTCAGGTGCTAACTCCATTTTTGTGGGAAAAGGTGATTATCTCCCTTTAAGAAGTATATGTACCTGTACACATACTTCTTAAGGGGAGATAATCACCTTTTTCCACCAAAATGGAGTTAGCACCTGAAATCGATAGACGAGGCCAAAATATGATGTAAATTCATCACATGTTGCATATAAACATTCCTATCGAAAGATATTGGCAGTTTCCTACCGATAAGCGATCCACGCTTATATCGGTCGGTACTCAGCAAGTACTCGATAACAAATTCAGTAAATTGGCCTCCCTACGCATTGTTATTTATCATGAAGGTATGCAATATGTTTGCTGCACTCTATCTTTTGCGAATATGTGCTAAAAAATGCATGAACAATCAACAATCATTTGACAAAAGTGCATTGACATCGGCAGTTTAGCTTGGCACCGGCCGGCCGGTGCCAAGCTAAACTACGCCGTCCTATTTAGTGTCGGTGATTTGTTTACAAGTGCCCATTCAACAACGTTGAACAGATTGATGCAAAAGCGAGTTGTGCTTTCCAATAGTGGTGGGAAAATACCGATCATTAATTTTCCCAAACTTCCAACTTTGAATTAGGGAATCATTTTATTTAATTCTTAAATTTAGATAATAACATTTTAATACCATAACGGTAGCCAAAGCAATTGTTGCTAACAAAATCAAAAGGTGACTATCTCCCTTTAAGGAGTTCCTGATCGGTATTTTACTCCACTATTGGAAAGCGACACATCTGGCGCTTTTGTATCAATCTGTTCAACGTTGTTTGAATTACCTCTAAACAAATCGCCGACGCTAAATAGGTCGTCGTCGATGTGCATCGATGACCTTCCGATTTAATTGCCAGTTTTTGTATTGTTTGTTATTTTTTTTTGGGAAAAAATGATTTTGTTTCATGATAATATAAAGCACAGTGTGATATACAACACTATACAAAACTCCTAATGTTGAAAGTAAATGAAGCAATTTTCAAAAATCGAGGGTCGCAACCAGAGTTCACCATGGGCTGGGCTGGCCCTATGGGCCATGGGCTGGGCCTGGACTGGGCCTGGGTCGGGCCTCAACTTTAAGGAAATCGCTCGGCTCTGGATGGGCCTGGGCCTGACAATTTTGAAGTAATGCGCGCGTCGCACAAGCTGAGGTCAGAGTTCAACAATATTTTAACCAGCAGTTCACTTACACAGCAACACACTGTTGCTGTGGCTGTGGATTTTTGTCTTTTTGGTTAGCAGAGTTGGTTAATTGTTTCAAATCTATAGTATACAAGTAAATATTAAAAAATACAAGTTAAAATATATATATATATATATATATATATATATATATATATATATATATATATATATATATATATATATATATATATATATAATGATCGCAAATTTTGTTAAAATAATGATATGCTTAATCTGGACGGGCCGGACCGGGCCTGGGCCTCAATATTTTGAATTTGACCGGGCCTGGTCTGGGCCTGGGCTTGGTGTTCATGGACCTGGGCTGGGCTGGGCTAGGGGTTGGTGGACCCGTGACGAACACTGGTCGCAACCTCTAACTAGGCCGCCGTTATATGCCTCAGTTAACTGCTAATTTGGTTACCTTTCTATTCAATGGCTGTTAATTGAAGAGTATCGTCGGGCATATAATCACAACAAGCAGAACGCAAAATATAGTTTCCACTCCATTACGTAAAAAAGCAATACGGGAAAATCCCGCAGTTTGATGAGGACCAAAAGTACTTGCAAGTACCGGTCGTTAAAAGTGTGGAACGCTTATCAACTTAAAATTGAAATATCTTTCGGTAGGAGAGTTGTATGCAAAATGTGATGAATTTACAATATATTTTGGTCTCGTCTGTCGATTTCAAGTGATAACTCCATTTTTGTGGGAAAAAAGTAATGATTTCCCTTTAATTCAGCTTGAGCACAAACAAAAAATGCGCCGAAGGACTTCTGAAGGTTGGCACAAAACAAAAACTTTTGTTCTTGTTTTGCAGCGTTCTGTATCTTTCTGGTTTCAGAGGCTTCTGCGAAAGGCTTCGAAACGCTTCTGTGCTCCTTTTTCGCTTGCTGCTTAGCATTGATTGAATTCAGTTGCGGCAGTATCGTCCGTATTCCCACATATGAAACGAGCCGCTGCGCCGATAGGTTCCGGGCCTGGGACGCCGGCCGCCCGTCCCTCTCCTCCATCTCAGCTGCAGCCTGCAACACAGCCACTCGCGCCAGCTCCTCTGCAACATGCATGTGTGCATACCAAGATCAAGGCGGTGGCCGACGCCTATCGCGGCGAGCATCGGCGCGGCGGCGGCGGCGGCGACTGTCGCCAGCGCGCCAGATCCGTCACCGCGCCGCACCTGTCACTACCGCCCGGTCCGTCGCCGGAGGGGAGGGGGCGGCGCGGAACTGCAGCGGTGCAGGAGAGGTCATGGTAGCCCTGACCCGCCACGACGCGCCGGTCGCTACACTGGCTAACTGTGGCACTGGCGGATCCACGGGGGGGGGGGGAAGGGGCTATGCCCCCCCAACCGCCTGAAATCGGCGCAAAATTGACACATTTCCTGACATAGAAGAACATATAAGCAACTTTTACTAAGGAAAGTTTGTTTTAAATCGGCTATCAATGTATAAGCAAGCGAAAACCGATGAGTTTTCAGAATTGTGTGAGACTTTTGGGGATATCCTCCCCCAAAAAAACACCGTTCTGGATCAGCCAGTGAACTGTGGACCGAACAGGAGCGGCGGCGACGACAGCAACGCTTCGTTTCTGTCTCGACCTCCCGCGTCCGGTCCAGGGTCCTCCTGTCGCGGTGCCATGTGCAGCTCCGATATATCACCCTGTCGAAGTTGTGTAGGGCCTGTGGAGATATGACTGCGGGTGTTGGCCTGTCGGCTGGGTCGCGTGCGTCGCCGGGGCGGCGGCGTGGCCGGTGTCGAGCGGTGCCGGGCCGCGCCGCCGCCGCTCTGCCGGCCATTTTGATGGCTAATCGAAGCGGACCAGTGCGGCCTGACACGCAAGACAGCGCCGGGGGCGCCGCGGGGCCGCCGCCAGGCAGAGCCGGCCGACAGAGGTACCGAGCGCTGGTGCTGGGCCCGGCCGCAAAATGGCCCCCGATGCACGCGATAGTCAGCGCCGACACAGGGAGGGAAGAGCTTCATTTGCCAGAGCATGTGAGGCTTTGTGGTGGTAATGTAGCTTTCGGGAAGTGTACTTGTCAAATATGAATATCGATCGAGAATGAGGTGGAGCATTACAATGTGTGTGATTTAATCAAATGAAAACAAAGGAACAGTATAATGTTCGTTATATGATGCTTGGCGAAGAGAGTCGGAAGAGTCGATTGCAGTTGATAGTATGAGCTAAACATAAGTGATATGGACGGCATTTGTGACGAGGGTTCTCTTAGCCCAGGTTATACACATTTGGTGCCTAATGCCTATACCAAGCGAAGCCCATCTAAATAAATTTTTATATATCAACCAATACAACAATCCCCCTAAACTTTACGTTTTACACTTAATTGTGTTTAATAGTTACTTGGAAATCCAGGGTCTAGTGCTAGTCGAATATATCACTTTTTCTGAGTCGCAGCCATTATTGCAACAAGAATACACAATGCACAAACGCCAGTGAATGCCAGTCCGTTTTCGGCGGACGGCGGCAATAGAGTATCGATTTCTACGGAAGGCGCGATGGCGTTAGCATGATGACGTCACTGGTGTCCTGACGTCGGTGGTGATGCAAGACAGGGTCAACACAGCTCACAGCACAGTCATGGCGGTCTAAGCCACATGCTGACCTTTATCAAAAGAGGCTGTACAGTGTAGGTGCAACCTTAAAGGGAATGGTTCACATTTGTATTGGTTTTGAACTGAGATAGCCATTATCTTTGGCCGTTATTTAGATGTCGAAAATACTAAGGTTATTTTCCCCAAAACCTAGCCGTTTTTAAGCAATTTAATTTCACATTTGTAAAATGGGGCCTAGGCTAGTGCCGCCGCTGATTGGCTGACAGCCACTTTGTCAGCCAATCCCACTTTGTCAGCCAATCAGCGGCAGTATATAGCTCAATAATTACGTGATCATCCCAAATTTAAAACCTTAATTTGTATAAAGTTAAGTGACTTTAAGAGAAAGAGAGAAAATATAGCAGCAATGTCTTACACGCCTCACGTCTTCTCGCGAGAGGTGCTGAACATGGTGTGACCCATTTCCAGGAGATTATAAAAAAAACGTTAATTTGTGAGTTACGTCTGTGGTCTGGTGTGAACAGTCTCACCTCCCACCAAAATGCAACCCCATTGAAAATATAAAAGCTACAACCCCGCACTATACTGTATCTCACCATCTTGACCGATTACAAGACACGATATCTCAGACTCCCCCATCACTTTAGCCGTACATCTGATGCCTTATTTGCATCTAAGCACATCGTGTTCCGTGCCCAGTTGTCTGTGGCCCCGCTAACCCTCTGTGCTGTCCTATGTATCTGTTCTGTTGCGAGTGGTACTGGCTGGTACGATGCCGAGGTGTGTATCGCTCCGAGCCGCGATAAATCACCCTCCTCAGTCTCACCCTCCCACCCTCAGTCAGCTACAGAGTCTCCGCCTCCGGGGCCAGACAATGGACAATGGCCGACACCTACCATTTCACATTCCCGACGTGTTTCTTCCTTACTGTTACAAAATGGAATGTCTGATTGTCAACTCCGCTCATCCATATGCTACCGACATGCTGTGTTTTACATTCTGAGCATGCCTTGTTGACTGGGGCCGCGAGTATGTGGGCGGTCGTCTATTTCTGTAATACCTGTAAGAATGTCTGCAGATCAATCAAGTAAGTCTGCCACGATTCGTCCAGTGGATTTGCAGGACCATCATTGGCCCCATTCTATTTGAGTATCTATTTTATAGAGAAGATGTCCCCGTTCTTCATGAGGTGCACCATGATATATCATCGGTCTTCTCAGTATTTCAGTTTTTGTATTGCATTTTGTGTCGGAGAGTGTCGTGAGCATGCTTGAAATCGATTTTAAAACGACCGTGGTATTTCCAATTGACACTGAATTTCTCTAAATATAAAATATGAAAATAGGGTCATAAAAATGTGATACCTACTGATGCTATTTGCATGTTAAAAAAAACACCCATCCGCCTTTAACCCGCCGGGGACCACAAATAACGCGCCTCCCGTGTACCCGCTCCGTTACTATCATACCCCCAACAGAGGCCGGCTGGAGTGCCCCCTGCTGAGCGTCTCTATCATGACGATGAAAGGTCGGCCGGCAACCGGAGACGCCCGGCCTCCCCGGGGCGTGTTTTGGAGCAGGAGCTGTGAGAGCCTCGCCGGGCAAATTTATTCAGTCGCGCGTGGTGAGCTGACAGCAAACCCAGAGCTGGGTCGCCGCCTAGTGGGACCCCTGGGACACCCCGACGGCGCTGTGTGCGGGCCGGTAAAAGGGATTTAAAATGTGTGAGGTATGCTGTCGCGAGTTTTTTTTTCTCCCTGCAATGGGAAGAAGTTACTCGGAGCAGGAGCAAATCGTGCTCAGCTTTACTCCATTATGCGAAATTTACTTTGCTGCTTAAAATCGTGTTATGTTAGCCTAACTCCTTTTATTGAAGCTGTTGATGATCATTCCCAGCTGCATGCGCGATAAATACGCAGAAGTCATCGTGAAAATCTCAGGCATTTTGAAACCCGTTCAAAACGGCAGGCAATTTAACTGCGATCGTATTATTGTTTTCTCAATTTGAACGGGAGTGTTCTACTGACTAAGCTTATTTTGGTTTTTCATCAAACCATGGTTTCCATTTTTCTTAATTCGCCCTAGCTACTTATATATTTTAAATACCCCAAGAAGGCCCTGGTAGGCCCTAGTTATCGATAGACCCCAGATAGCTTAACACCACTATAGTATCGATATAACTGGTAACATTGTATTGAATAAGCCAATGCGCCTAATAATGAATATTTCTGTGATTAAAACGCGTTTCGTAGTTATACTTCATCATCTACGTAGTCACTCTGACGACTCTGATACGTCACTCTGACGTCACTCTGACGTCACTCTGAGTCGTCACTCTGACGACTCTGATACGCTGACGGCCCTTATAATCGAATAGTTTTGTGGCGGTCGTTTTTATAGATAGCGAAACGAAAATGGGCAAAGGCAATATAAGAAAAAAATCAACTAAAGGTGCCCCAGTTGTGAATTTGATTGCTGCCAAACGCCCCATGCAATACCTGCTTACCATAAAAACAAGTGTTTTAACAAAACGAAAATAGTAGACACACTGCCTTTAAAGGAAATGCAAGTCGAATGAAGTAGGAATACACGCAATTTCCTTATATCAATTTAAAAACAAAAAATGTTCTTCACGCATCATATCCCTAGTGGTTGGCATGGACTTCAACTACCGCTATGTCTGCACCTCCTGCACCGTATTCCCGTATCCCGCTGCCTCGCCCCACGTTTCCCGCTGCCTCACCATGATCTCGTCTGAGACCTCACCACGATCTCGTCTGAGACCTCACCATGATCTCGCCTGAGACCTCACCATGATCTCGCCTGAGACCTCACCATGATCTCGTCTGAGACCTCACCATGATCTCGCCTGAGACCTCACCATGATCTCGCCTGAGACCTCACCATGATCTCGTCTGAGACCTCACCATGATCTCGTCTGAGACCTCACCATGATCTCGCCTGAGACCTCACCATGATCTCGTCTGAGACCTCACCATGATCTCGTCTGAGACCTCACCATGATCTCTCGTCTGAGACCTCACCATGATCTCGCCGAGACCTCACCATGATCTCGTCTGGGACCTCACCATGATCTCGTCTGAGACCTCACCATGATCTCGTCTGAGACCTCACCATGATCTCGCCTGAGACCTCACCATGATCTCGCCTGAGACCTCACTATGATCTCGCCTGAGACCTCACCATGGTCTCGTCCGAGACCTCACCATGATCTCGCCTGAGACCTCACCATGATCTCGTCTGAGACCTCACTATGATCTCGCCTGAGACCTCACCATGATCTCGTCTGATACCTCACCATGATCTCGCCTGAGACCTCACCATGATCTCGCCTGAGACCTCACCATGATCCCGTCTGAGACCTCACCATGATCTCGTCTGATGCATCACCATGATCTCGCCTGAGACCTCACCATGATATCGTCTGAGACCTCACCATGATCTCGTCTGCTACCTCACCATGATCTCGTCTGAGACCTCACCATGATCTCGTCTGATACCTCACCATTATCTCGTCTGAGACCTCACCATGATCTCGTCTGCTACCTCACCATGATCGCGTCTGAGACCTCACCATGATCTCGTCTGAGACCTCACTATGATCGGTGACTGCCTGCGGCTGCTGAGACGGACCTCCCACCATCCGCCGGAGTTGGAGTCGGCGGTGGCCGGGACCATACAGAGCCAGTGGCTCGGCGGGGACGACCTCGGCCTTCCCGGCGGCTTCTGCCACAGCCCAGCAGTCCTCGCCCTGCGCTGCCTCCAGGCCTGCACGGGTTTTAAGTAAGCAACCCTCGCTGCGATGTACTGGATCAGAACTGAATCAGTGCAATGTATCGGTTACTGCACTATGATTGCGTTGATGTAAGGCCGTGGCGCTCTACATTGAACGAATGCGCGTGGCAATGCGGCGGGGCTGCGTCCCTGTTCTACTGGCTACGGTATGATATGTATATGATCTCCTTTCCTGGTAACGAGGTGAGCGTTCCCTACGGCACAAAACCGTGGTGTTGCGCTGTCGTAAATCCTCAATAACAACACTGATATGTGTCCGAGCACTCGGGTTATTTGGTTGGCTCATGGCGCCACTATGATTCGGCGTTTGAACAACTCCTTCCATGGGCGTCAAACCCCGAGGGAAGGGGGACGGCGAGAAACGACTTCCCATCGTTTCCATATCGTACCATTAGACCTAGATACGAGTAGGTACGTTGCATGGGAATTATTTCATTAAAACTCTGTTGTCGCTCCCCCAAACCCAATCTCCCAAACTTGTGCCAGGTGGCGACGCCACTGCTTCTTTCTACCGATCTCGTATATCCTGGGATCGACACTGATTGGCCAGTTCGACCGTGGACAATGGCTTCCTTCGTTTTGAACACCAAACCCTCTGATGATGTCCGAGGTCCGAGGCTGAACGGCCGTGCCCCAGAGGACGTGTCGCCTTACCTACTGCATGACGTTTAAATATCGCGCTGGACAATGGCATCTCATTTGGACGTTTCTTCTCTTTCTTTCTCATGAAAATCTTTACAAGGATGATATTACTATGTCATAGTGGCATCCTGCAAGGAATCTAACCAGTAATCTCATAGTTATATAGCAGACTTCGTAGGTGTCACTTAGCGAACTTGTATTATAGTAACAAACAAACTGCAACGCGAAACCAACCGAGGCGGGCATAAATTCGTACCTGAACGCAGTTGTATAAACAAACTCAAGGCATTCATTCACTGTTGTTTGCAAGGGAGTACAGCTTCTCCGTTCCCGCTAACGATTACCTTCTTTTGTGACTGATCCGCTGTGACGGATTTTTACCAGACATTTTCCGTCAAAATCGCAAATCAAAGGTGGAAAGGTCACTGAGTTTCAGGATCTTGGCTCCAATATTCAAAGTGCGAGAGAAAAACTTTGCAGGGTGGGTGTGCTCCCAAAAAGGATGTTGATAATTGTGTAACATAACTCAGAATGGACGACACCAACGTTAACAACTTCCAGCACCACAGCTAGTTCTTCATTCCGCTTCTCTGTTAGCCCTAATTAAAAGCCGTCTGCGAAGTGTGCAGTGCAGCGTCCGGCCGGTGTATAACGGGTCTCCTGATTGATGTCCGTACGGACTGGTCTGCCAGGCCCGCACGTCGATCGCTGCCGAGCGGCCCGCACGTCACTCACCATGGAGCGACACGCACGTCAATCTGGGCCACAGTGCCACGCCCTCACAGCTGTCAGCACGCAATGCAGGCGCGCGGCGGGGGGTCCCGGCACTGAGTGCTGCCCGCCACCAGCCACAAATGGGTACGCTGGGTACGGAATGCGGCGACAAGGTCACGCTATTGTGGAGCCGCGGCGGGGAGTCATCCTCGTGTGTCCTCATTTGACGGCGCCGTGTGACAGGACCTGGGTGTCCCTCAATACCTGGGTGTCCCACAAGTCTGTGTCTCTGAGTCTTTGTATCTGAGTCAGCGCTGGGGGTTGTGGAGAGTCTGAGACACCGCTCGGCCGGCTGGTCGGGTTGTTATCCCGTTCGTTAGACTGCGTCAGTTGAACTGCCCTGTCGTGATGCATCCCCGATAATGAAGCCACTTCCGTGCACTTTCACTGCCGCATCAGTCGCTCGTCGAGTGATGGTCGGCTCTGTTTTTATCCCCCGTGCAGTCGATCTGGAAGTGATAGTGCGCAGAAAGTGGAGTACGAACCATTACAAATGCAAGTGGGCCGGCGTCGGGATCTCGCTCCACCAGAGGCATTACCTTGGCACGATTCTCTTGCGAAACTCCTTGCAAGCAGATGGCGAGAGCTGAGTCGTGGCGTGGTGCAGTCTGATTACGAGTCAACACATGCTCTTAAATACCAGTTAGTGATTTGTCTCTGTTATCATCACTGTTTTCTCGCAGAGCAAATTGATAATCTCTTGTAACGCATATTATGCGACGATCTGACCGACTCGTCACATTTGTGTCTAATGTGCCACCTTCGCATTGCTTTAAATGATTGCTTCTTGTGGTGCTTGACATGACTTGATTACTTCATAATCCAGACGGTTATCACATTTACTTCATTTAAAGCACCGCTTTGCATCAACAACACAATCATGAAGCAATGGTAACACTGCCGATCAAACTGACCCCAGCTATCTGTTGATTGGGGATTCAGATCTTAGGCATCGGATCCCGATATCCTTTTCCTGGAAATAGTTAGGAGCTTCTTGCACAGCTCTGTCCATAATGGGTCTTATCGTGCGATTCCCCGTGCCAATCTTAAGTGATTGCCAATCATCAGCCCGGTACCCTGAGGCATGACCGCTGACGTGCAAGGCGAACATGGCCAAATGAAATTGATTAAAAGCTGCTAAGAAGTTTATTGCTAATGCTCCCACAATGCACAGCTATGCTGCGTTCGGGTACTTTGGCTGTCTCAAATCAAAACTTATGTTGATATGATACAGTCCCTTCAAAATGCTTTTCAATTTGGTGTCCTGAGTTGAGTGATGTGATGATTGCAGGTGTGGTGCCCAGTGCCCACATACCTATACCCAGTGCCCACCTCCGATGAGAGGAGCCTTCCCGCCTGATATACATCGGCTAATTTGTATATTTGGGATGAGCCCTATAGTGCTGATCTGAGTTTGCCAATGGTTATGATCGTTCAGTAAGATACGAGTAGTTTAGAGTATATGAGGTGATAGTTAAAATGTCGAGAGATGAACAGAAATTATAGGCAGTGAATTAGCAGTTCAACGATTGTGTGCAATGCAGCCTGAAAGTAAATTCCCTGAGGGAAGATAATTAGTGGTTGAGACGCCAGAGCTGTGTATCGCATTTTGTTCGTCCGCCATTGATATGCGGCATGTGTTGGTCGATTTGTCCCTACCCCTACCGATAAACCTCCGAACACGGCGCACAAGGCGTCAATCGAAAGCCAGAAACAAGCCTATCTGAAGCATGTTTACCAGATTCAGTCGAAGGTTTCATCTTGAGTGAATGTCAGGTCGAGACTGAAAATCTAAGACCTCAAGTGTAGACCATACCTAGTGGCTAGTGATGAGGGTCGCCCATAGTCATCCAGTCGCAGGTGCTCTCATGTGCTCCCATATAGGTTTAACATCCACGCTGATTCAGCCAAACTCCGACTTATCGCATTTCAATGTTAACGTCAGCTTACCAAAGGTCAACATTAGCGACAGATCTACGATATTCCTATGATCAGTTGTGCTACTTATTCTGCCTTTGAATTACATTGTAATATAATTTTGATCGAACGACATCAATTTGGGGCCACCTGTGAATAGATAACGATGTCGAAGCTGGGTCAGTTCCGATCAGACCACACTTGGTCAACATAAAACTTCATAGCATTATCGCTGCCTCTGCTCAAATAAGCTATTTTTAGTTCGGCCTCATCCCCCAGTGGGTGCGCTCTGTCAATTTGTACTGGTCAGGAACAGCATGCCAACACTCCTAATAATAACCCCCAACCACCACTAATTGGCCGTCCCACCGACCCTCGATGGCACGGCCGTGCAGGCCCGGGTCACGCGTGGTGTGCACCGAGCATCGGCCGGCAAAAGGTGCGCCGTGAAAAACGGGGCCATCGAAAGGGGGCGTGACCCGGGCCCTCATTAGCGTAACGCCATGACCGATGGTGGGAGGCTCCCACCGGTCGCAGCGGAGACAAACGGCGACATTTGTGAGCCGTTTCAGCCGACTAAGTGCTCTTTGCATGGGCTCTGTGTTGGCGCCAGTTATACAGGACATAGTTGAGCGCACCCCGGCTTCTGAAAACAGGCCCAGTGGAACTTGGCGCGATATATTTTGCGCTGCTCATTTGAAGCCATTAACAGTGGCGATATCATCTTACGGTAGCTGCAAAATGACAGCTAGAGAGTGGATTGTAATCGCTTTTCCAATAGCTGTCCAGGTATGGCGAGAAATGGCCGTGGTTGGGAACGGTGGGTAATTCTAACTCGCTGTATGTGCGCCTGGTGTATACATTACGATGCTAGTGCACTTTCTAAGTGGTATGTTTTATTGGACAAACTAATGTCAAACTAATGTCAAACTAATGTCAAACTAATGTCCTTTGCACGGCAAATTTGTTGTTTAAGAAGCAGCCCATCATCCTGGGTAATGTCGAATTGCGACCTGCGAATAGAACTGCCTGCCATCGAGGGACCTGAACGGTGATGGTCAAATATGATCTGGGGACAGTGCAGAATGGCTGCGATTTTTACCCTTCCTGATCAATTCTGACGTTGAACATTAATTGTGCGCTTGGCTGTTAAGAATCACAGCTCAAAGAGCAAGTGCTTGGAAGGCCTGTTTGGCCACCTATCTATGCAAAGATTCTGATTAAATATATTCGTTAAAAATATACGTTAAAATGAACTATTACTAATTGATTTCTCTTAAACTGAACAAAATATAATGGTTTATGCTTGGAATCACCCACAACATGATAAGTCCATCCCTTCGATTCGAAACACATTTCGAATCTTGTTAATCTTATATTTTGTTTTCGAAGATGATGTGAATGTTTTGGCTACATGTTAGGTGCATGCCAATTCCGGATGGCTTTGAGACAAATGGTGGGGTTCGGTACCAAACCCCCTCTGGAGACTGTCCTACAAAGGATGACGCTGTCAAAGAGTCAGGAACTTACTGTCCGTCTTTCTGAAGCCCTACGCATCATCAGTCAGGTGAACATCACTCCCCTGCGGTCTGTCAGTCAGGCGAACATCACTCCCCTACGCATCATCAGTCAGGTGAACATCACTCCCCTTCGGTCTGTCAGTCAGGCGAACATCACTCCACTGAGGTCTGTCAGTCAGGCGAACATCACTCCCCTACGGTCTGTCAGTCAGGCGAACATCACTCCCTACTGTCTGTCAGTCAGGCGAACATCACTCCCCTACTGTCTGTCAGTCAGGCGAACATCACTCCCCTACGGTCTGTCAGGCGAACATCACTCCCCTGTTGTCTGTCAGGCGAACATCACTCCACTGAGGTCTGTCAGTCAGGCGAACATCACTCCCCTGCGGTCTGTCAGTCAGGCGGACATCACTCCCCGCGGCCTGTCAGAAAGGCAGACGTCGCTCCCCAGTCGTCCGACTCTGCGATCCGTCAGTCATGCGAACACCAAGACCTGCAGGTGCGTCAGACAGGCGGACACCAAATCCTGAGGTCTGTCAGACATGCGGACACCAAGACCTGAGGTCCGTTAGACAGGCGGACATCAAGTCCTGGGGTCCGTTAGACAGGCGGACACCAAATCCTGGGGTGCATCAGACAGGCGGACATCAAGACCTGAGGTGCGTCAGACAGGCGGACATCAAGTCCTGAGGTCCGTTAGACAGGCGGACATCAAATCCTGGGGTCCGTTAGACAGGCGGACATCAAGTCCTGGGGTCCGTTAGACAGGTGGACACCAAGTCCTGAGGTGCGTCAGACAGGTGGACACCAAGTCCTGAGGTGCGTTAGACAGGCGGACATCACTGCTCAGTGTCGGACAGCGCTCACCACTTCCGCCGCCGTGTCCGCCGTGTGGTACATCACGTCTGAGGTAGCGGAGGAGGCGGGGTAGCGGGCGGGTCGCACCTGGCGAGCGCCCTGCAGCTGCCGGCCCGGTGTCTCCGCCTGTCAGCCTGCGCCAGACGCCGCTCCGGCCCGACACGCCCGCCTCCGGCCGCCGCCGCACGTGGACACGTGTCGGGCGCCACGTGACACGTGTATCCGCCACGGCACGGGCCCCGAGAGGCGGGGCAGGGCGCAGCTGGGCGGGGAAGCAGACGGGCTGCGGCTTTGAACGCAGCTGCAGTGGATGTGCGGGCTGCTCGGAGGATGTGGAGAGAGGTAGCTGTGGTGGAGTGGTGGAAGAGAAGGGTGGACACGCTGATCTGGTTTATATTTGTCCGAAGGCCTCTTTCCAATTAAAGATGGTATGAAGCTAAAATCTGGTATTATTCGTCAGTGATTACATCTCTCTGATATTTGTAAAGATTGCCAGGATAATCTTGCCAAGTATGATCTTGTCATTGTTAGAGCGAAAGTGTTTGGTTGGTTTAATTTCGAAAATATCGAAAATATCGTCAATTGAATTCGACCAGGGAACATTTTTTTCCGTTTGGTGTTTCTCAAAACTATCATGGTAAAACTTTTACCTTACGTAAATTTTACCAAAGGAATTTTGTTGGCATGAACATGGAAAATGAATGGGTTTGAGTCATTTTAACATCGTTAAAATTAACCAGGTGTCCGTCTCGATGCACGTGTGTTTAAAAATAACTGATGGATAGTTAAATATGCGTGCTTCCATTGCCACATAATTATGGGTTGCATACTCTTAGTTTAATTTTCTGCCAGCGTTCGCCACTGTGTGGGAAAGTGGTGGCGGACTACTGAACCTTAATACCTTAATAATTATGGATTTTAAGAAGCGTATTGCTCTTTTAGTCGTTTTGACCTCCTCCTAAATCCGCTAGTTGATAACTATAATCGTGGGCAATTGTCTAACATTATATTCCGTAAGTAAAAGCTCAGAGTGGTTTAAATAGAGGGGTTAAAATGCAAATCGAGAAATGTTTTAACGCGACAAGCCACCACGGCAGAAGTTTCTCAACTGCTTTCAACTACTGCAGCAGTTCCTCGACTTCTTTCATTCCTACTTGTACTACAATACGTGACTCCTTATTTTTTCCAAGTCATAGCCACGTCGCCATTTTCTCTTCCACGAATGATCGGACTCTCCACAAACTATCAAAAATTGCACCCTGCACCTGCAGCTTCCTGTGGCCAGAACTGACGTCATTGGACGATGGACAGTGTATGGCTCGTTCATCTGCCGGGGAGGTCCGCCTCCTCGACATCGCCGCCATTGCTGAGCCTGGCCAGCCGAGTCGCCTATTAATCACTGCCAAAAGCCGAGCTGCGCCAGTAGCCCGGCGGCACTTCTCCAAACAAAAACGGCTGCCTGCCACCGTGCAGGCCGGCTTATGCAAGCCTCCCGGACTCGGCAGTGTCAAGTCTTATGGCAGGCCGTTTTTCTGGGGTAACCGTACTAGCGGTGCCCGCGCCTCAAAAGTCCGGAGCGCTGAAGCCGTTCGTGGCGGGCGAAAAAACGGTTGTTTTCGGGGATGTTATGCAAAAACTGTGTGAGTTTGAGGGTGGTCCCCGTGCTCTCGGGAGGAAAATGATCGATGACTTATGTCGTTTGGGTGCCTCAGCCTTGATGGAGGATAATGGTAGGTAGAATTGGGCGGCTCCCGGCGTCAACCAATAGAGTTCGGCCTGTTGTCAGTCATTATAAAACACTTGAACACCAAAAGCGAAATGTATAGCTGCTAAAGAGTACCTACCTTAATTATTTCATGGCCACAGATATCAAGATCTTTACCAATCATGTCTGAGTCCAGCTCAATAACTTGCATTGATCATTGTCAAATTTTAGGAATTCATGAACAATACATAAATAAGCAATAAAACAAAAATATAGCTTTGATTTCCTTCAACAACAAAAATCGTGACTGTTCGGATTGACGTGTGTATATTTGTGTGAATGTTATTTAATAACCATGTAGCATAAGTTATATTCCCGTGCTTTGAATTGACGCAAACATTAATTCTACGACGTGCGTCGTCTGTTGGGTTGTAGCTAATGGAAATTCAGAAATATTAATGTCCGATAGTACCTTAAATGGATGTCTCAGTGCAGCTCGCCTATGAAAATCTCAATCGGACGTATATATATTGTAAGCCTCAACATGAAAGAGATATTGAAGTGAAACAACACAAAACTATGTCTGAAGAACGTTCCAACAGAAAAGTAATAATCAAACGCTTACGTTTACATGGGAGTAACGATTACCTACATGGAAATGGAGGATATTGCTTCTTTTTCCTTAGTGTACTTATGTATTTGAGAAAATCAAGTGTTCGTCACACTTGAATGAAGTCTGATTACTTTTCAGGATTTGTTTATTGCTGATGTGAGATTTGTCTCAATCTAAGCCAATCCCAAATGTAAGTGTAGCGGCGCACACAGAACTAAAGCGGTTTGTTCTAATCATGGGAATAGCGTGCGTGCAGCGTGCATTATTTTATGACTATATCTCAATGAGGCTGAGAATATTTATATTCTGTTGTTGTGATTTGTTTAAAATAGCGTGACTATTGTGGGAAAATGTCACAATATGCATACTTAATTACACCTAATTACTTTGTACCGTGCAGTACCCAGCAATTATGCAATTGAGCTGAGCAATGGGCAGCTGAAAAACAATTAAG
>JAXIVJ010008903.1:0-53424 GCA_036785665.1 Chirona hameri | reverse complement strand
CTGAAAGAGGCGGCCGGCTCCTGTCGGACAGGTGTGCCTGGAACCCGGGCACCTCCACAGCATTTGAAAGAGGCGGCCGGCTCCTGTTGAACAGGTGTGCCGGGAACCCGGGCACCTCCACAGCATTTGAAAGAGGCGGCCGGCTCCTGTCGGACAGGTGTGCCGGGAACCCGGGCACCTCCACAGCATTTGAAAGAGGCGGCCGGCTCCTGTCGGACAGGTGTGCCGCCTGGAACCGGGCACCTCCACAGCACATTGTACTGAGCTGCACAATGGCGGCCCGCCGGGTCGTTAGGTGCATCAGGGGGGAGGGGCGTCACCCCACTGTACCGGACCGCGCTGCTCTGTGACGCGCACCACAATGCTCGCTGGCGGTCGTTTTAAAGGTGAATCTGTTATTTTGCTGGCGATACAGTGCCGCGCCAGCAATTCCTGTCCGATCTACGCCGGAGCAGAGTCAGGTCAGCGGACTGACAACTAGCGTTCACAAAGAGAGTGAATATCAGCCAGCATTGTGTACCAGGTGGTGGTGTCCCATCGAAATAGGCCGAGCGGTTCTCGAGATCTCGGGGGAGGGAGCAGAATCTGCCCTCCCCCCCCCCCCCCACACGCTAACGTAATTCTAACCGCCCGCAAGGAATAGGGTTAAGTGAGTATTTTCCAGGTCTTAGACGGAACTAAGCTGTGTGAAAACACCTGCAAAATCTGAGAGAGCCAAAACGGGTCTGAGACGGTCTTATACTGGTCTAAGATGGCCATAGCAGGGCCAGTAGCACCCTCCCAGGGTCCCTACGGGCTACGCCGGCCTGAGAGGGTCCGAAGTAAGTTAACCCTATTAGTGGCAGGGGGGGGGGGCATATTCTGCCCACCCACCCCTCAGGTTTTTCGCTAATATCTCCAGAACGGCTGAAAGAAGATCCATGAAATTTTAGAACTTTTCCTAGAATTGAATTCCGCATATTCATTCCAAAAAAAAATCCGATCCTGAACAGGAGCGGTTCCAGGGCCCAGGTTTGGGAGGATTTTTTTCTGTGACATGTTGCGATAATACGGATATGCGATCTTCACGGCTTCTTCCTAACTGCCTGAAGTGTAAAGGAGTTACATAGGTTTACGGCGATTGAAACAAGTGCAAATATCGCTGATTTGAAGGCTCTTCAACCAGTCTGAGAGGGCCCTAGCTGCTCTGAGGACCTTTGCCAGATCTGAAATGCCCCCGGTCTGAGGGCGAACCGGCCTGAGAGGCCACATGACAGGTTTGAGAGGGCCCTTGTCATGCCTGAAATTACCTGTGGCAGGCCTCAGAAGATCTTACGTCGGTCTGACAGGGCCGTGGGTTGGTCCGGAAGGCCCTAAGGTATACTTGACAGTCTGAGAGAGATGTTACCGGGCCTGATAAGCACCTGGCATGCCTAAGAGTGTCCTTCCCAGTCCTAGGGGGGACCTCGGCCTCTCATAGAGGGACCTCGCCTGGTCTAAGAAGACCCATCGTTGGTCTAAGAGGGGCCTTAGGCCCATGCCAGGTCTTAGAGGGCCCTACACCGGTCTGACAATATCATCAGTTAGTCTGAGAGGGCATTGGGCAAGACTGATGAGCCCAAGACAACACGTAAATGGTTCTTATCTAGCGTAAAAGAGACCTTTGTCGGTCTGAGGGGGCACACCAGACCTATAACAGTTTATATACTGGCCTTGGAGGGCCTAGCAGGGGCCCCTTAGACCAATCTCGGGCCCTCTCAGGTGGACCAATGGTTCTCACAATGACGCTGAGGGTCCTCTCTCACCGAATTAAGGCCTTATAAAGTCCCAGGTCGACACAGGGGGCCACCTCTCAAGGCTTGCAAATACCTTCTTATTAGAGTAACTGAGGGCCCTCTCAAACCAGTCCTGGGCCCTCCCACACAGACCGAGGGCCCTCTCAAGGCTGGCAAATACCTTCTTATTATAGTAATTGAGGGCCTCTCTGACCAATCTCAGGCACCTCAGACCAACAGAGAGCCCATCAAGCCTACCGGGAGCACTTCAGGCCGAACGAAAGCCCTTTCAGGTCAACCAAGGGCCATCTCAGACCGACCAAGGGCTCCTCGGCCCTCAGGCCGACTGAGGGCTCCTTCAGACCGACCGAGGTCCCCTTAAAGCCGACCGAGGGTCATGTCAAGACGACCAAGGACTCCCTCAGGACGACTAAGAACCGGCCGCTGACCCATCAGGCCGACAATCCAAATCGATACAGTTTCTACGAGGATGGTCTGATCGGTCCAGTCCCATCTGAGTCCTGAAATTCGTTAAAAGCTTATCTAAATACAAGTCGTTTCAAAAAAGTATTACGTTAGAAATGATACTCTTCCCACGATAGGCATCTATCATGAACCATTTTAGTCGATTGGTCGCTGAATATTCAACATTAAAAGCAAATCGAGTTCGATCTGAATCCATTCGGTGTTAAACTTTCTGATGTAATCCAATCATATTCCAATAGATTGGACTTGATAATTAATCCATTGTTTTTAGTTCAATCTGTTGCATACTCTGATCGCCAGCTCTTGTTTTGACGCACAATGCTCTCTCCCCACAGCAGCCTGGTAGGAAATCTGTGCAGTGCTGCATAGCTGGATGTGTATGAACTCTCCAGCAGACCGTGACCGGTGTCATGACTGGTGGCATCAGCAATGACAGGGGTCACCCTGGGACACCCATCACTGTGCAGACCGCCGACTGCTCGGGCCGCTGTCCGTGAGAAACAATGCCCATGTGTTTGGCACCGGATGCCCGCCAGACACAATGAGACCTGTGCTATGCCTGGTGACATCAGCTATGGCAGAGGTCACCCTCACTGGTACCCATCACTGCACACAACTGCCGACCGCTCGGGCTGCTGGCCGGCCACGTGACTTCCGCCTAGGCGAGGCGGGGCTGCGCCGCCCTGGCTGTGATGCCCTCGCCAGACCGGGACGGTGCGCGAGGCTGGGCGGACGTGCCCTTGGTATTCTGTTCCTCCCTCTGCTGGTTTGTTTCTACCATTGCTGGTTTTCATTGGTTGTCTGATCGATATTGCTTTCTTTTGCCAGTTTGTTGCTCATCTAATATAAATCCGTGTTCAGTTATTTATTTAGTGTCGGTCCCGGAGTTGTAATGGGGAACAGACTACATTTGGTGACCGTATTTGGTAAGCTAAGCATGACCAGATTTGTTGACAGCATTTGGTAAGCAGGGCTGCATTTGTGGACAGCATTTGGTAAGTAGGGCTACATTTGGTGACAGCATTTGGTAAGCAGGGATACATTTGGTGACAGCATTTGGTAAGCAGGGATACATTTAATGATAGCAATTGGTAAGCAGGGCTACATTTGGTGACATCATTTGGTAAGCAGAGCTTCATTTGGGGACAGCATTTGGTAAGCAGGGGTACATTTGGTGACAGCGGTGGGATTCGTTGGCCTTTCCGGACTGGTGTCTGGTTCCATTCGAGACTATTCGAGATTTATCGAGTACCATTCGAGTTGGTACCATTCGAGATTTATCGAGACTTTTAAAGTTTATTTCATTCCAAGCGTGGCTAAATTGCATTGCTTTTCGTCTGGTCCGTTTCGGGCATGTTTTTCTTGCTCTTCCATTGTCATTTCCATTGCTCCATTGTATCCGCATTTTACTGTGGGTGATTTAGGCGTAATATTATGATGGTTGGCTGATATATTTTTTTTTCTCTCGTGCTGATGGCACGTCGGCCGACTTGGTGGCTTTGCTGGTTTGCAGTTTTGTTTATTCTGATTTGTCTCGTTTTGATCACACATCTGTCTGATGATGATCGTTGCCACTGATTATTGCTTACAGCCAACCCCGTGTCTTTCGTTTTTCTGACGCTGAATGTTTTCTTGATTTTCTCGCTGGTACACTCCGTACATTTTTCCTTGTCATAGCAGTGACCATTTTTCTGCAAATGAATTGTTTGTTATGTGATGAATGAGTACACCGTATGAAACTGTAGTGAAGACCGAGAGGGATCGATTGGGATTTTTGGATCGAAGCATGGCGTTTCAACCAAATTTGAATTTGGCAATTTGTCTTCCTAGGTTTAGTGGTGATTTGGGTTCTTTCGAGAGGTTTTTAGAAGAATTTAACATTTTCGCTCGACTTCAGCGATGGGGTGATGACAGGAAATGTGATATGTTCCAATTGTGTCTGTCGAGCATTGCGCTGGATGCTTATGATGGAATTTCCGCTTTCGAATGACCAGACTGCAGACTTGTCAATGATTCATATTTGTCATGAGTCGATTCACAGTGATTCACGGACCATAATGAATGATTCAATCATGATTCAATCACTCAACATTACCATAATGAATGATTCAATCATGATTCAATCACTCAACATTACCATAATGAATGATTCAATCATGATTCAATCACTCAACATTACCATAATGAATGATTCAATCTTGATTAAATCACTCAACATTAAAGGGAAGTGTCAACTCCTTTGTCTAACTCCTTTGATTTTGAATGTGCGACTCTAAGATTGTATGAGCGTGATAGGGAGGTCATGCTCTACCTGTGTGCCAATTTTCATGCACATCAGAATAGTCTGCTGTTTGACTTTAAACATATGACCTGCTCTAACTCCTGTGATTGTAAATGTGAGACTCTAAGATTTTACCAGAATGATCACTAGGTCATAATCTATCTGTGTATCAATTTTGAAGCCAATCCAAATAGTCCGCGAATGTATTTCCGAATGTGAATGAGAATGTGAGCCAATTGGACACGGGTGTTGTTTATTTGGATTATAAAATGATATTTATAATATTTATTATAATTGCAAATTCCAAGTTCCAAAAGCATTAATGACTTTACGTTTCACTTTTTAAGCGAATAGAACATTTATTTTGATTTTGCATTAGTTTTTTTTTATAAAGCATGATGTGGAATAAAGCGACGCCTTTGCGACAGTGATATTTGGGACATGCGGAGGTCATGCAAATGTGTGTTTATGATATAGTTTTTGATATGGTATAGCCTAGAAATTAGGAAAAGGTGGGTACCTTTTGATAATTTTTCGTGTGAAAAAGGTGTGCGTGTACTGTGTGGTTTATGAACCAAAGTATGAGTTAGATACCTTTCCTAAGTACTTGGGTACCTACCCCTAACCCTACCAGTTCCAAGGCATTCACCTAGTTAGGGCTGATTGAACAGTGGCTTTGTGCCCACTGGAGTTGGGCACAAAACCTCACTTTCTTTACGCATAGATGAATTACAGGCTACAGCTCAGGACACAGAGATCATATAATGGGCCATTAACCCGCGCGGCGCTGGGGTCTCCATCCGAACGTGCGGTGCTGGGGGGTTAATTTCACCCCCCCCCCTCGTATCTTCCGAACCAATAACTGCAGCGAGACGCGCAAGGCGGCGATCGAAAGCTCTCAGTGAGAAGAATCTAACCCATGCCCAAAATTATTAACATAAGGTCACATATCAGGTCACGATCAGGTCAAGTGTCAAAATGTAAGTATTTGGGTTTTTGAGCTATACTTTCCATCCAAAGCCTTGTATTGCAACTATTATCTCACAAAGTGCTCCCAAATGTATAATGCATCTTCCGCATAAGTAAAAGTGAAATTTTAAGCAAAGGTCAAGGTCAAGGTCAGGTCACAAAAGGTCACAGGTCTACGAAAGCCATGCGACACATGTTGTATCGGTTATTTTACACGTATAATTCGATAGAAGCAGCCATTTTCACAGCCTGACACCATATAATCGCCCTCAGGTCAAGGTCAGGTCACAATAAGGTCAAAATTTGAAATGGATTAATCTAAATAAACATTGCATGTTTGTAGACTAGTTTTGTCTTCGAAATACAGTGGTGGCATTTATTTGTATGTATCTGGTCCGTAAGAGCCAGATACGCAATAAAAAAAATGTGCTGAAAAACCCTAATTGAGTAAACGCTATCAAAAATGACGTCATGAGTTACTTATTCTTAGAGAGCCATAAGTCAGTCAAAAATAAAGAAAATGCTTTGAAATTTGGTTCGAACATCGTTCATACTCGGCTCTCTAATATATCTTCCGTTTTTTTTTGAAAATATTCAAACAAAAAACTTTTGTGGAAATTCTTCCCCAAAAATTAGTTTTTTGCATTTTTGGAGGTCAAAAACCCCAAATTTTGAACATCTGAGATAACTAAGTTGAAGACAAGGTTATTTCCTTTCTTTTGACGTCTTTTATTTGCGATTTGCGTTAACACGCTATTTTCTACGATTTTTCAAACATTTAACGTTTTTTCACCAAAAATGACATGACATGACGTCACTAAAACGTCATTATCTCCTCAAAATTCTCTCGAATTTCAAAAAAAAAATTGTAAGACAAGATGTAGAATTGATGCACCATAAGGTACCGAAAGTTTCATTTCGATATCTGTCATAGTTTTCAAGTTATGGAGAAAATCCGGGAGGGGGGGTAAAATTTACCCCCCAGCGCCGCGCGGGTTAAGTGCCTGGTTTGTCCACAGGGCACAGATGAATGCTGGGCCGCTGATATATTTTGTGGACAGTTTATGCTGTCGACCAAAAAATAATGATTCTTTGAGCAATGAATGATTCAATCAGCCTATTTTCTCGGTATGGATGATTCAATCAGTGACTTCA
Organism: Chirona hameri; assembly: GCA_036785665.1. Taxonomy (NCBI): domain Eukaryota; kingdom Metazoa; phylum Arthropoda; class Thecostraca; order Balanomorpha; family Balanidae; genus Chirona; species Chirona hameri. The sequence continues at coordinate 46,779 of JAXIVJ010008903.1, read as the reverse complement.
GTGATCAATCAATCAGTGACAGTGACAATTAGTCATTCAGCTACGTAAGCTGGTTTATCGTGCTTTTCCGGGTCAAATGCATGATGATCTGCCTTCCAGACAAGCAGACAAGAAGTCAACATAATTAATACATATTTGGTGGACTTATAACTATATGTATACAGGTAAACGCATACATATACAATAAATAAACGTACTTACCACCAGCGGATCCCACTCTTGCTGTCGTCCCGTCACGTCTGAGCAGGAAACGGCTGGCAGACGCTCAGGCAAGTCAAAGGCTATACAACAGACAAGTTGCTCTAAAAAAAATACTATGCATGTGCACGTGCGCGTGCGTCGGAAGTGGCGCGTACTTTATTCCCTCTCTTCCTCCTTCGGGGTTCGAATGTGGTGACTTCGGCAAGATAACTGGCGTACGTCCAGGAGATAAATGAGAGGAAATTAGCTGATACCCAAGCGGTACTTAGGCGATAATATTCCTTGATTATCTCCCTAATATTACATCAGATATACACAGGAGTATATAGGAGGCATGTGCTATCAGCATATCACAACAAAGAGAGAAGTGCGCGTAACTGGATGATAACAAGCTCCAAAATACGATCGCTTAGACATGTTTTTTACGCCCTCCCAGGTCTTGTGAGGTGATACGGGGTGGCATTGATGGAGTAAGGGAGTTATTAAAGAGTTTTTTCAGTGTTATCCCAGCTGAGCTAACCCTAATTGAGCTAACCCCAGCTGAGCTGACCCCAGCTGACCTAACCCCAGCTGCACTGACCCCAGCTGACCTAACCCCAGCTGAGCTGACCCCTGCTGACCTAACCCCAGCTGTTCTGACCCCAGCTAACCTAACCCCAGCTGACCTAACCCCAACTGACCTAACCCCAAATGACCTAACCCCAGCTGAACCCAGCTGACCTGACCCCATCTGAGGTAACCCCAGCTGGCCTGACCCCAGCTGACCTGACCCCAGCTGACCTGTCCCCAGGTGACTTGACCCCAGCTGCCCTTACCCCAGCTGACCTAACCCCAACGAACCTGACCCCAGCTGACCTGACCCCAGCTAACCTGACCCCAGGTGACCTGATCACAGCTCCCCTGTCTCCAGCTGAGCTAACCCCAGCCGACCCGAACTGACCTGACCCCAGCTGAGCTGACCCCAGCTGCCCTGACCCCAGCTGCCCTGACCCCAGCTACCCTGACCCCAGCTGCCCTGACCCCAGCTGCCCTGACCCCAGCTAAGCTGACCCCAGCTGAGCTGACCCCAGCTGTGCTGACCCCAGCTGACCTAACCCCAGCTGAGCTGACCCCAGCTGACCTAACCCCAGCTGAGCTGGCCCCAGCTGCCCTGCCCCCAGCTGCCCTAACCCCAGATGAGCGGACCCCGGCTAACCGCGGCTGCCTGTCTGTCCTGTCACACTGTGCCAGTGAGTCTGTTCTGCAGGGCGGCCACCGTCCCGCACCGCTGCACCACTGCAGGTTACACCCGCATGTTTCTGGCGAACCGCCGGACTGATATCACCGGGACGGTCAAACACGGGGTTGGCGGCAGTGCGCCCTGCACGCTGGCTGGTCACGCCACGCCCAGTCACGGACCAGGCAGGAAATTAAACAGCGTGCATGACATTTGTGATGAGAGGGATGTTGCTGTATCAGCCCATCTTCTGCCAGACCATCGGATCTGAAGCCATTGTGTTGAAACAGCGCCTGTACTGCTGCGCGTTTGCCGCGTATTTTATTGTATAATTATTTTTCCTCGTGCCACAGAGCTGCCACAGCTAGCTCTTTCTATATTGCGATTCACTGTTTTGTGTGATTGAAATGACTCTGTTTCAGTATCTGTTTCTTTATCAGTTTCTGCATTTGAACGGCCTATACACATGGAAGGCATTTAGGTATGCTGTGTTCTTTCTAACCATTAGATGGCGATATCTTCCTCGTCATTCAGGGCAGCGTTTGTGTTCCCACTTAACTAAAAAGCAATTGAGGTCAAGTCAAGTCGAGATCAGGCGAGCCAGGGTCAGTTCAGCTGGGGTCAGCTATAGTCAGCTCAGCTGGGGTCAGGTAATCCTGGGTCAACTCAGCATTCTCTTTTTATCAGTGACGGACGGCTGACGGCCCGCACTACCCCCCCCCCCCCCCCCCCGGTCAACCACCTCTAACTGACGGTTGACACCTCGCTACCCCCCCCCCCCCCCCCCCCCCCTCCTGGTCAAAAACTTTTTGCTGACGGCTGACGACCCGCTAATCTCCCGCTAACGCCACAACTGCTTGGAAAAACGCCATGGGATTTGCCACCCCACCCCCAAAAAAAACACGGTCAGATCCGCTCTTGATAGAGATGACATATTAACAGCGGAACTCTATGAGCACACTGAGCTGAAAGACACTACACACAGTCACAAACACACTTGCAGCACAGCTCATCTGATGTCATATAAAATAGCGAAAACTTTACGTTTACAAGATGATAAAGATAACATACATATCACGCAGGTCGAGAGGCAGATTTGTGTAGAGCTGTACTATACTGTATAAGAAGCGACGCTTGACGGTTGCAGTTCTCACGCGGGGAGGGCCAAATCAGCGTCCTGGCGGGTGTTTCTGGATCGAAGTTTAGCGTTTGCCGAAGCTGTTGCCGAAAAATGCAAAGTCTCGGCACTCCTAGGTAAGACATGGAAAGCAAACTTAGGTTAGCAACACGAATAGTGGATGGGATGTGTTGCGACCTCATGTTAATAATGTCCTAGAAACTACCAGACGCCAAAAAGTCATGTCAGGTCACCGGAGGTCATGATCTGAGTGGAAAACAAACATGTCACCTGGTAACAACTTGCATATGCCCTTGAACAATAAACACTCGGAAAGTGCACAAGATACAAGCATTGATACTACAGGACATCAGTTGCGCCTGACATGAAATTGAAAAACAGGTCATAAATCCGGGGTCATGGGAAGTATAATTTTGAAATTTCCAGAGCTTGTATCAAGTTGTTCACAAGTAGGCTATTGAAAGTTTCATTGCAATCGGTTGATAAATACGATATTTATTCCCGAAGAAACTAGGGGAGGGTTCATCAACCGCCCCCCCCCCCCCGAACTGGCGAGGGTTAACCCTATTTGTAACAGGCTACTGGCTACCCCTTTTTGTAACAGGGGGGGGGGCGGATTCCGCCCCCCCGGAGATCTCGAGATCTACCCGTCCGATTTTCACAAATGAAACGGTGTTTGGTTCCCCTCAACACGATCTACATTGATAAATAATTAAAAATATACATTTGGGATAGGGGGGCAACAGGGGGGCAAAAACTACAAATTTTAGTGGTATTTTTGATCCAACATAGCTTTCATGTTTATCGACGGATTTTAACACAACTAATATGAATCGATAGAGATTGAATTGGGAATTGATATATGACGGTGGCGTTTGCAAATTCAAAAACCATAGGCGTGTGCAGGTCACTCAATATGGGGGTGAAGTAAATGCGTAATAAAACATTTTTTGATGTTGTTTTTTTGATAAATGAAATGGTATGTGATTATGACATTAGACAAAACGGTTATAAATCATATTTTTTGCCATAGGCGGTACCAGGTTAGTGAAAAATGGAGGTCAAATTGGAAAAAAAATATTAACCGCAGACAAGTTGCTATCCAGCACTATAAATATGTTACTGAAAGTAGATAGTTCCTTTTTGCATGTTTTACTTCATCATAGGCGTATCCAGGATCCAAACTGGGGCGGCGCAAGACCTTTTGATAAGTATATTATCCGTTATTATGATACTAACTAGTCAACAGTGAGTATTTCACTTACAACTTCAATTAACATTGCTTACCCCCCTTTTACCCTACCTGGACTCGCCTATTATCGTATAATCGTTCGTAGAGTACCCTGTGGTGCGTGTTTCATCCGAAAACTGCAGTATGTTATGTCATTGTACGCCCATGCCTCTTAGTTTCCTTGCAATAATATGACCCCCTTTCTTCCATTCCTGAGCGCGCCTCTGCAAAAAATGACTTTATTCCCTTTTCTGGTCTCATATGTGCATATATTATTATAAGCTAAACGTATATTGCGCCGTTATCGCTGGCATATCGTCATCACCATGCCAGTCACCCCCCTTTTCATGTTCCTGAACACGCCCCTGAAACTCTATATGTAATAAATTATGCAAATAATGGAAGCAGAAGCTATCTTTTACATCTTGATAGCTAAAAATGCCCCTTACATTGCTCTATTGGCTTCCCGCCAAGCATTGAATACTCCCTGAAACCCCCCCCCCCCCCTTTCAAGCCTCTGAAACCGCCTCTGCCATGCAATTTTGTATGATATTTCATTAACATCATCTAATCTGCACTTGTTGCAATTACGGTAAGCCGATGTAACTCCTTCATACTTGATGCAGTTAGGAAGAAACCGTGAAGATCGCATTTCCGTATTTTCGCCAAATGTCGCCTCCGAACCCACCCAAAACTGTGCCCTGGAACCGCCTCTGTTCAAGTTAAGAACTCAAAATTTTGACTTCAAATGCGGAGTTCAATTCTATGAAAAGTCCCAAAATTTCATAGGCCTGCTCCCAGCCGTTCTGGAGATATCTGCGAAAAATATGAGGGGGGGCGGAATCCGCCCCCCCCCCCCCTGTTACAAATAGGGTTAAAGTAAGTTGGCAGGCAGGCGGCGAGATATCGATGCAATTTTGTGTTGTAATCTTGTAGATATTTTAGATCATGTATATTTTGTTTTTAAAAATGCCTGTGGCGGAAACATCAATACATCAAGTGTCATATATAGAACACTTATAGGTAAAATAACGGTAATCAATGATTTTCTGTTGTCCAAACTAGTACATATTTGCATTGCATTACCTAATCCATCAAACAATTGAATTGCAAAAAATAACACTATATTTTATCAATTTATCTGGAATATAAAAAAAGTATCGCCTAAAGAGAACTAAACTGATTCAGCGACAGGAATACGATGGTCTTAATATGGTACACGTAGAAGGGTTCATCAAAAGTATGAAAATATCATGGATTGAGAGACTATACCAGTCAGATCATTTCTGGTTCAAGATTGCTAAGCGCAATATTCCCTTTCTAGAACACCTGCGAACATACGGTTCAAGTAAACTAAGATCCATACGGAACACTATACTTAGCCCCTTTTGGAAGGATGCTTTAGAAGCATGGATATATTTCTTTGAACTATATCAGCCGAACAGTGAGGCCGTTGTTCATCTCTCATAACTGCCGCTTTTTTGTCCAATCTGATCCATATATGGGTCTGGTTCATATCAAGCTAGGATAACCTGTCACTTTGAGTTGCTGATTTATTTTATGGTGCGAACGCTAAGACCGATTTTAGGAGTAACAATGTATTAAAATGTTTTCAAAACTGCCTGTTTCAGCAGGCATCATGTTAACATTGTTTGTGAATACTGAGGTGAGGAAAACGAGTCCGTCCGATTAGTGGACACGGGATTTGCGAGCGAAACAGATTGCAAAATACCGAGTTATGAGGGTTTCGGTTGCTGATGTACCATTCTCATAGCAGAGAGTGGAGGGGAGGCTAGGATAGAAATTGGGGTAAACAAGCTGAATCCACCCTCCAGATCACGAACAAAATTGGCGGTTATTGTCGTAACTTTAGGACCAGCCAAGAGGTCTCCTAACTTTACGAATATTATATATACATAGGGTTCAAGTAATTCTATGGACACTACACTGCACTGCAAAAGTGTAGATGATTTCTCGAGGTCAGCCGTCCCAGGGTAGGCTTGTACTTGACCAAAATAGTGCGTGACGGGAGGAAATATAAATGAATATACTCCCGTGGTAATTAAACCACTTTTCCCGTTGTGGCAGATAGAACCGCCCGACGTTTACAAAACACCTCAGAATCGCGACGTCTCAGAATTGCGTGAAGAACATTGTTCATGTTCGTATTCGAAAAAAATGTTGTAATATCAAATCCTAACCATTGTGGCCAGTTCAAGTTTTGTTGGCCTTCCGACCTGGCCACTGGCCGGGACTACATTGGCTGCTTTGTCGCCATGCCGACATGCTCAAGAGGCCCTCCGAACTGCCCTGGGGCCCATCTGTGCTGGCTAGGGGCCAATTATGCATGTTAAGGGGCCCTTCTTACCCGCCCAGGGGCACTTTCGGTCTGGTCAGGGGCCCTCCAATTTGCACAGGGGCCCTTTTAACCTTCGCCTGACAGCCCCCCCCCCCAGAGGTTTTTCTTGAATAACTTTTTACACATGCAGTGCATCTTGCTGAAATGTTTGGTAGCTGAGTTTACAACAATTATACGTAGGCTGTAAAAACTTAATTGAAATTGGTTAAGTAGTTTGGGAGATAGTCATGTTTTGATGAAGTCATGTTGGTAAAAAATGAGAAATATTGTAAAAATCGTAGAAAACAGAGTTGTAAAGCAAATTGCAAACGCAATTGACCACAGACACAAAACGGCATTCTCTTTAAAATGGCTATCTCGGATTTGCAAAATTATTTTTTTTACGCCTAAAATTAAAAAAAAAAAAAAAAAAAATCCAAACAAAATGTTTTTTGAAGATGTTTGAAAAACCGGAATATATAAAGACATAAAGACATAAAAGAAAAGTGCAACAAAGAGCCTCTTGGGCCCATCCGAGGTTGCACCCCCCCCCCCCCCCTCCACCAGTCTCGCCCCTTCAAATCACCTTACTCTACCTGCATAAAAGAAGGCTAATCCCACGAGTATTTATGAACTAATCCCTTCTCTGTAAAGTATTTATCTAATCTAATTTTGAAGGAAGCAAGTGTCACTGCATCAGCGACATCCCCTGGTAGCATATTCCAATGTCCTACAACCCTTCTACTGAAAAATGACTGTCGTAGCCTAGTCCTACTTTGTTTCATAATGAGTTTATGCTGATGACCTCTACCTCGATTTTCCCTATTGAACTCAAACATACCCTTTAAATATCCAGAATGCTGACTATTTACAAATTTGAAGACTTCAATTAGATCTCCTCTTAGCCTTCTATATCTAAGTGAAAACATACCCAATTTCCTTAATCTATCTTCATAAGGTAAACTACCAAGACAATTAATCATTTTTGTTGCCCTTTTTTGAACTCTTTCTAACAACCAGCAATCTTTCTCATATGTTGGAGACCAGGCTTGTACACAATACTCCAAATGTGGTCTAACGTATGCACAATACAGTTTTGTTATTACCTTTTCACTCTTGTAGGAAACATTTCTGTTAATGGCCCCTAGCATTCTAAGTGCCTTTTTCCTAGCTTCTACAACCTGGTCTGACGCTGATAGTCTATTGTTTACCACGACACCTAAATCTCTTTCCTTTTCAATCTGCTCCATTTTCTGCCCACCCATTTCATACCTATGTTTACTGCTAACCCGTCCAGCGTGCATAATCTTACATTTACTCAAATTGAATTTCATCTGCCATGCTTCAGACCACTCAACTAGCTTGTCCAGATCTGATTGAAAAACATCCTGATCATGTTTTCCTCTAATAATCCTGACAACTTTTAGATCGTCTGCAAATTTCAAGACTTTGCTGTCTATACTGTTCTCAATTGCATTCACAAATATTATAAAAAGCAATGGGCCCAGGACTGAGCCCTGTGGAACCCCACTGAGAACCTCCTTCCATTGTGATTGGCACCCATTCAATATAACCCTTTGCTGGCGTCCTGAAAGCCACGTTTCTATCCAATCCAGAATCTTGCCCCTGATCCCATGAATTTTAAGTTGCAACCCCAGTCTTGTATGGGGGACTTTGTCAAATGCTTTACTGAAATCAAGAAAAGCTACATCTAGCTGTTTACCCTGATCAACGCTATCTGTTGCAACATCCAAAAACTCCAGAAGATTAGTTAAACAAGAACGGCCCTTCCTAAAGCCATGCTGTGTATCTTTGATGAGTTCATTTTGCTCCAAGAATTCAACAATCTTATCTTTGATGATTGATTCAAGCACCTTGCAGACTAATGAGGTCAGACTAACTGGTCTATAGTTTTCCTCTTTACTTCTATCTCCCTTTTTATGAATAGGAACAACATTTGCTCTTTTCCAATCAAGTGGAATTGTACTATCTGCAAGTGATTTAGAAAATATTATGGCTAATGGAACCGACAACTCCCTTTCAGATTCTCTTAAAAGTCTAGCATGGATTTCATCAGGTCCTTCTGCCTTGTTAGGCCTTACTTTCTTTAGATATTCTAGAACAAGTTCACTACTTATGCCACCTAGCTCTCCTAAAGTCTCCTCTGTCTCTAGCTCAGGCTGAAGTGCTGCAATACTACTCTGGTCCTCGATAGTAAAGACAGATTGAAACTGATCATTAAGCACTTCAACCATTTCACTGTCCTTGCTAACTAACACATCATCTACCTTAAATGGACCTATATTTTTGGAAACTGTACTTAACTTATAAAAACTGAAGAACTTCTTACTATCTGCATTACAATGTCTAGCTAAATCAAGTTCCTTTGCCCTTTTAGCTGCTCTGACCTTTTTCTTAACTGAATTTCTTGCATTCTGGTAGGCCTTCTGATTTATATCTAGTGAAGATCCCTTCAAAATGCCAAATGCACTTCTTTTAGCTTGTATAGCACTCCTTACTTCTGGGGTAAGCCAAACTGGATTGCCCTTGGTTCTGTTACGTTTGTGCCTGAGGGGTATATGCCGATTTTGAATTTGGCTTAATCTAGCTTTGAAAACATTCCAGGCCTCACATGCATCTAAACCTGCCAACTCAACGTTCCATTTTACCTGTGCGAGGTCATTTCTAATACCATCAAAATCAGCCCGGCTGAAGTTTGGAACCATAATAAGGTTATCTTTGGGCCTCATTTCTGATGAGATATTGAATTTAACCATATTGTGATCACTGGTTCCTAGACCTGCACAAATACTTATGTCACTAACTAGATCACTGTTGTCTGAGAATACAAGGTCTAGAATGGAGCAATGTCTGGTTGGCTCTGTTACAAACTGATGCATGAAAAGCTCCTCTTCAAAGATTTGCCTATACAACCTACACTCATTTGTTTCCTCTGCTATACTTTCGTATCCTCTTAAGTTAAAATCTCCCATAATAAGACACTGAGCCCGAAAGTTCCTACGTATTTCCTCACAAATATCTTGGTCTGTTTCAGCTTGGGAGTTCCTTGGAAGATTCCCTGGTCTGTAAAATGCACCTATCCTCAACCTTCCTCTGTTTCCTGTACCAATTTTAATGTCAAGCCAGATTGATTCTACTTCTTTTACTTTACTAGAATCATCAACTCTAGTAGTGCAGTACAAGCTATTTACATATACAAACACTCCGCCTCCCTGCCGTGATTCTCTGCAGTATGAGAACATGTTATACCCTTGTAACTCGAAATCCTGTAGCCTATCCCTATTATACCCCTCACTAACCCATGTCTCGGTTACACAAATGATATCAGGCTTTTCAAGGGCAACATAACACTCAAACTCATCAAATTTAGACCTAATACTTTGGGCATTCAGCAACACACATGTGATCTTATACTTTGAGCTGACTCTACTAATTCTGAGGGAATTATGATCTACTGTCCTATTCTGACATGAACTTCTACCAATGCTTACTTCTTGATGCCCTAGTACTAGCGTCCCTGAACCCCCCCCTCCTACCTAGTTTCCCTGAATGACACTTCTGTAGGCATCTCCCAAAGCCCTTGCCCCCTCATCCGATAAGTGAAGCCCATCCTTCATATAGTACCTATGCCACTCATAGAACTGATCCCATAAGTCTACATAACTAAGCCCCATAGCTGAACATAAGTTCTGAACTGAGCTGTTCACAGACAGAGCTCTCGAGTACCACTCCTCACTGGCTCCACAGCGAGGGAGGATGCCAGTCACAATGACTGGTTTCCTGGACTCCTTCAACCTCTGCAGCAGGCTCCGGTACTCCGCTACTATTCTCACACTCTGTCTAGGTCCTATGTTGTTCACCCCCACCTGTATTATAACTGTCTCTGGGCTACTCCTACCCAGTTCTGCCTCAATGACAGGGCCCATATCAACTACTTTTGCCCCCGGTTTAACTATACATTTGTCCCTCTTCCCACAGAATGTTCGCCTTAAGGGCCTTACCCTCGAGTCCCCAACCACTAAATGCTGAATCTGTACCTTGTCACTTTCAGCTGCTGACTCTAACGCACTGAACCTATTTGCTAGTGTAACCTGCTGATGTTCCCTGGGGCTGTACTGCCTGACTCTACCCTGAACTTTTGTCCATCCCTCCTGATCCCCTTCCCTCTTCCTCCTCCAGATTCTGCTACCACCCTCCATTACCCAGCACCCCTCCTCATCCTTACTGTCTGTGGCCCTAGCATTACTTTCCACAATGTTGGGTCTCCAGAAACGTGACCCCCCAACACACTTCCAAACCCCAGCCGCACTATCCACTTTTGCCTTATCCTCCTCCCTTATGCCCCTATCAGAACTACCACTGGTCCCTGATCCTGTAGGCTCCTTTTCTGACCCCCTAACCACAATCTGCGCATACGTTCCTTGGTCAGGAGCTACACCCTCTTGCGGCTCATCTCTACACCTACACTTACTTAACTGCGCCTCAAGCTCCGCTACTCTAGCCTGGAGGGCCTCTAGCTCTGCTACCTTCGCCTGCATCCTAGTCATGCTCATTTGAATACACTAGTAACTTAGGTATATAACTTAGGTACTATGCACTTTTCAATACTTTACTAACTTAACTTAACTTTTTTTTGTTTGTTTTTTCTTCTTCTAAACCTTAACTAGATCTAGGTAAAGCTAGTAACACAAATCAGCTATGAGTGCACCTTATACTAGACTAAATATCTAATCCTTAAATAAACTGAATACTAAATACACCTTAATTATCCCTAATTTTCTAAAATATCTACTTATCCAACCCTGCAACTAATAACACAAAAATAAAACTAAGACAATTTTGGCGCACACAAGCTAGAATGAAAAGTCCTTTAAAAAGCAAGTAAGAGGTAACAGCTAACTATGAATGCTTAAAAATAATACTTAAACGATCCACAAAACTAAATATCTAATCCTTATATCTAAATATAATGTGGTTGCTCAAAAAATACACAAAACAACAGAGCTATCCAACAGCTACTTAGCTTGGCTAAAGTAGGGTTCAGATATGCGAGAGAAATGAGTATGGACAATACCCATACCAAACTTCAAAGCAATATCTTCATTTTTGACTGAGTGATGGCTCCCTAAGTGTAAGAAACTGATGACGTCATTTTTTTTAATTACCTTTTTTACTTTTTTGACAAGATACGAACAAATAATTACCTTTTTTGTATTTCTGAGCCATAACTGGTCTAGGACATGCCTTTTTATTTACATTTATCAATTTCTAATTTGTAGGTTTTCTGAAGAGCAAAATCGCTGTTCTGGACGTGGTAAATCCGAGGTCATTCACTTGACCTGGAAGGTCACCCGTTGACCTGAAACCTCGCATACTGTTAGATTACTCTCATGACAGGCAACATGCTGGTTCTTCCCGCCTTGCTCTAAGTTGCTTGGTTTGGATGTTAACAGGGGGCTGTCAGGACCCCCCCCCCCCCCCGTAGGGCGAAGATGCAAAAAGCTCCCGTAGGGAGAGGGTTAACTTTACAGGGGCCCTCTGGTTTGTCCAGGGGCCCTCCAGCCTTCTAAGGGGCCCTTCCGAACTGGCAAGGGACTGCGCTGGCTGCCTTGTCGCCTTGAGACATGCTCAGAGGGCCCTCCGACCTACCCTGGGGCCCCTCCGGCCATCTGACCCACCTAGGGACCCTTTCGGTCTGGACAGGGGCCCCTCTGACCTGCACAGGTGCCATTTGAATTTACCAGGGGCCCTCTGGTCTCTCCAGGGGCCCTCCAGCCTGCTAGGGGCCCTTATGACCTGGCAACGGACTACGCTGGCTGCTTTGTCGCCCTGTCGACATGCTCAGTGGCCCCTCTTCGCTGGCTATGGGCTCATTCAACGTGTTCAGGAGCCCCTTCAACGTGTTCAGGGGCCAGGGGGCCCTCTGACCCACCCAGGTGCCCTTTCGGTCTGGTCAGGGGCCCCTCTGACATGCACAGGGCTCTTTGGAACGTCCAAGGGGCCCTCGGTCTTTGAGAGAGGGACCTGGTGACCAGAAAGGGCCTATGACGTGCTCTAAACTCTCGAAAGACCACGCTTCGCGTGGTAAAGAGCATATGATACCGCGCTTCGCGAGGTCTTGTCGGCCCTTTCGGCGCGAGCGCAGCGCGCCGAAAAGAGCCCCTGGCTTCCAGTGGGGGGGGGGGGCGCAACCGCCGCCCCTTTTTATATTTAATATATTTCAGAGAACTCAATAAAAAGACAGCAAACATACACACATGAACACGAACATTGCATCATCAGCATCTGTGCGGCGCGCCTGGCTAAGCCGAACCGGTGCCCGCGACATTGGCAAAACCGTCCCGGCTCCGTGGAGGTCTGGGAGTTACCACCCCGGCCGGGGAGAGCTGTGGGATACTTCTCCGGCGCTCCAGACAGGCTGCAGACCCCGCCCGACACTGCCTGCAACGACATCGCGTGGCAGTGCCCACATTGGCCGGCCAGGCGCGCGACCTGTCAGGCCGTTAGACTGGCGCGGCGCGCAAACGGCCCGCCGATCGGTCCTTGCAAGGGCCGGTCTCAGGTTGGCCCGGTTGGGTAAGGCTACGTGCCTGCGTGTAATAGCGCAGGGCTTTGGTACGATGGTGTGGCCACATGAAGCTTTGTATATGGGGTCCAACGGGGAACGTATATGTAATTTTAAATCTAAAAATGCGTTTTTTAAAGAAAATAAATAATTACACAAGTATAACTTTATTCAGAAGAAAACACACTTCACACAAAACATTATTTACGCAACGCTGTTGGAAAAAAAAACAGTTCAAAGTCTATCTTAAATTGAGAATGAACCTGTCTCCGGACGTGCCGCACCAAATTGTTCTTTCCAGCAAAGATCATATCGTAGTTCTCACATCCACACGAGATGTTCTCTCCTGGATGCCAATTATGGTGGCAAGTTATACAGCTGTAAAGGGACTACCCCACCTTAACATTATATTTGAGTTGAGATAGCCATTTTGATGGCTTGGCATTGCAATTAAGTATGGTAGCAGTTAAAACAACCACAATTATCTAATGAAAAAGATAGTCCAGTTTTATTTTAACATCTGTAAAAAATAAGGCCCATGTGTATTGGAATAGGGCATCTAAACTGACAGCGTCGTCTCTCTTTACCCAACTGGTAATGATAGTCGACTTGTTTTAAAGTCAGCCATGGAATATTTTCGTCTTTCGTTTATCGATCCCGGGTGGTTCGCAATCTACAGGTTAGTACTATCAGCTGGAGTTGATGCACCAGTTGGCCGCCAGGGGCCGCTAGTGAACCAGGGTGTTATGACGTCGCAAGCAAATGGTACCAGTTCAATATTTAACGCTAAATATTTATTTATTTATAAATCAATCAATCAATCAATATTTAGTGGTACCATTTGCTTGCGACGTCATAACACCAAGGCTCACTAGCGGTCCCTGGCGGCCAACTGCTGCAACAACTCCAGCTGATAGTGCTAGCCAATCTAGACACCGGGTGGTTAGCTGTTTTTCTGCGCAATAGATGTCGACAAAAAAATGGACCATACATTTGGCAGCACAAAGGATTTCCCTGTTATTAAAAAAAAATCACAATACGTCACCAACCCAACTTTCCGCCTAAAACTAAAAGTTGAATATCTTCCAAGATAAGCAATGCTTTCAGTAAAAAAAAGTTGACAAACATGTCAGCTGACCTCGCCTGACATGTATACATACAATTAAGTGTGATTCGCCAACTTACACAAAGGTGGGACAGTCCCTTTAATGAATGTCTTGCTACATTCGTTACATCTGAAGGACTTCTAGTGCTTCTCCATCCGGCAGTGACTCATCATATTGCCCTTTGTGTTATAATTTTACACGTGGCTCATTTTAACGCTTTCTTCGTGTGTATCCGACGATGATAGTTCAGATATTCCTTTCGAGCAAACATCTTCCCGCAGTGGTCACATCTGTAGGGCTTTTCGCCGGTGTGGCTTCGACGATGACGGGTCAGATCACCCTGTGCAGTAAACATCTCCCCGCAGTCGTCACATTTGAAGGGCTTCTCCTCGCCTGTGTGTATCCAACAATGACGGACCAGCCCAACCTTACTGGTAAACATCTTCCCGCAGTCGTCACATCTGTAGGGCTTTTCGCCGGTGTGGATTCGGCGGTGGACGGCCAGAGTGCCATGTTGAGTAAACATCTTCCCGCAGTCGTCACATGTGTAGGGCTTTTCGCCAGTGTGCGTCCGGTGGTGGACTGTCAGGTCGCGCTGTCGATTAAACGTCTTCCCGCAGTCAATACATCTGTAGGGTTTTTCTCCCGTATGTATCAAACAGTGACTGGTCAGAGCAGTCCGATGACGAAACATCTTCCCGCAATTGTCACATGTGTAGGGCTTTTCGCCTGTGTGCGTCCGGCCGTGACGGGTCAGAGAACTCTTGTGAGGAAAAATCATCCCACAATAGTCACATCTGTAGGGCTTTTCGCCAGTGTGCGTTCGGTGGTGACGAGACAGATCGCTCGATTTTGTCAACGTCTTCCCGCAGATGTCACATCTGTAGTTTTCCCCAGTGTGTATCAAACAGTGACAGGTCCGATTGGCCTGTTGAGTCTTCCCACAATAGTCACACCTGTAGGGCTTTCCGGCTGTGTGCGTTCGGCGGTGGTCGGTTAGTTGGCTCTTGTAAGTAAACGTCTTACCGCAGTCGTCACATCTGTAGGGTTTTTCTCCAGTGTGTATCAAACAGTGACGGGTCAGATCACTCCGACCAGTAAACATCTTCCCACAATTGTCACATGTGTAGGGCTTTTCGCCTGTGTGCGTCCGGCAATGAAGGGTCAGATTACCCTTGTGAGTAAACTTCTTCCCACAATAGTCACAGCTGTAGGGCTTTTCGCCTGTGTGCGTTCGGCGGTGAACGGTCAGACGACCCTTGTGAGTAAACATCTTGCCGCAGTCATCACAGCTGTAGCGTTTCCCGCCTCTATTGAAGTCACTATGGAGTGTCAGTCTATTTTTGCTGTCAGTTGGACAATCGTCACGATCATAATTTTCTCTGCAGTGACTACCGATGTGGCCTTGACATCGAGTGATGTGTCCAGTCTCGCATTCTGGCCCAGAGCAGTTGTTGCTGCAGTGTTTGGTGAGTTTGGGAAGACCTGGAAAAGAAATTGACAGTCAATGGCGGTCATGGGAGGAGGCAACCAACGTCGTCCTTCCCTTTTCGTTCTACAAGATTGAATACAATAATTGAATAGATACATGATTGAATAGAATACAATGTGGTTATTAGTTTGGCATGTTGTACCGCGCCCCAGGACTGGCCGTGCCTGGGTGCGACCGGGATCGGGTCAGCTGACGCGGCTCGGCACGGCGTGGCCCCGGCACCGCGGCCGGCGCGGCTGATCAGTTGGCTTCGGGTAGGAACAGCGGAGGGGAGTTCTGTGCGCGGCGCTGAGGCGCCGAGACCTTTTGCGACTGTGAATACAACAAGCTATTTCGCCCATCATGAGCAGCAGTGCTTCGACACTGGCCGTGATGGAAAAGAGGTTACCTAGGCTCCACTCACAGTCCGGTTGCAATATTAAAATGCCGTTTTCCAGGACCCCATCTGTTGTCAGCTAAGATAGGTTTTCTCTCCTGTACGTAACAATACAAATGCGTAATGCGCTCAGTACAATGCCTACTGAGGGTCCTGGTCCAATCCAGCTCATCAAAAGAGGAAGGAAAACAAATGTCACAAGGGGCCTCACAAAATAAAGTGGCCGAAATCCGTAGAGTTTTTCTAATTCCAATAACAAAGAACCGAAAACTTGCATAAACAAACCACCAATATTGGAAAACAGAGCACAACCAAGATCTCAATACCAGTGACTAACGAGATAAATGGATATCTTTCAGCACAGCTGCGTCATATTGTTTCTCTTTTATTGCTAAAACCGATGCCGTTTGCGGACAACATGCCGCAGTTTGTGCAGCAAAATTAAAGCTCAGCAACGGCTCGACCGATTTGCTCGCAACAAGCACCTATCGATTCAGGGCATTCGATTTCATAAGCGTGCTGAAACTGGTGACCTCAACTCATCGCCGTGACCTTGTAAATGCAAAAAACACATAAAAACGACAACAATGCCAACAAACATGACAGTGCAGCAAAATGGAATATCAGCAACGACTGGACCGATTTGCTCGCAACAAGCACCAACCGATTCAGCGAATACGATTTCTTCAACCGTTCTGAAACTGGTGACCTCGTGTCATCACCGACCCCTTGTAAAAAAAGAAGCATTTACAAGGTCACGGCGTCCGGCGATGACCTGAGGTCACCAGTTTCAGAACAGCTGATGTACCGTATGCGCTGAATCGATTGGTGCTTGTTGCGAGCAAATCGGTTCAGCCGTTGTTTAGATTTAATTTTGCTGCAATGCCAAATTCCTGGCCCTGGCGAGCTGTAGGTAACTGACGGCTGACTACCGTGTTCCGCGTGAGCGCGGCGCTGACGAAGGAGCCGAATGCCGCCAGTGACGTCATCCGGCGGTCCGCCGAGTTCAAAGTCGAATGGCTCGTGTCCTTACCTGATTATAGGGTGTTGGTTATTAAGTTACCTTTAGTGCAGCTCCCAAGAGGCGGCTGTGTCAAAACAACAAACAGGAGTCTGTGTCGGTCTGTTGGCTGTGTATGTTTGGGCTTCGCTGACAAAATAGGTACTCCACTGGCAAACGGCGATTTGGAATGTAAACTTGCAATAAACAGTCACCTCAAGACGAGCAACAAATATCGGGCAAATGAAGATGAGTGGGAAAATAAATATAACCGAACCTAACCTGAATATTTGCTTCCCATGCATATATGCTGTTTTGTGGTCAATGCTTATTGCAAGTCGACATTGACATGCTTGAAGCCTGTTTATTGCAAGTGTACATGCATGGTATAATGATACAGGACCCAAAGACAAAGCATTGCTGGACAATTCTAGCTTGCTTATACAGCTTTGGATTTGTTTGACTTCATTGCTTTGGATCGGTCAGTAATTTTGTTTTACCATGGGAGCCTCTACTGGTCACAAGTTTACATTCACAAACATGCTGGCAAACATGCCTGCCGCTAACCATTTTTATGCCATTTTGCCATGTGCCATTTCAATTTTTGTTGTACGCTAGTATGAACCTGAGTTCGGTTCAGCCCCTCAAACTGATTTTGCAAAACTACACACCTGATATATGTATTTTATGCAATGGACGACATGCACACACAAGCCCAGTTAACAGTCCAATTTGCACACAAAGTCAAACCACACAAAATTAACCCGCGCCCCGCTGGGGGGGGGGGTAAATTTTACCCCCCCTCTTCCGGATTTCATCAATAACTTAAACTATGGGAGATAGCGACGTCAAATTTTCCGTACCTTATGCGGCATCAATTCTACGTCTTGTCACAAAATGTCACTGAAATAGAGATAGTACTTTGGCAGATAATGACGTTTCAATGACTTCATGTCTGCCATTTTTGGTGGAAAAACATAATTGTTTGAAAAAATCGTAGAAAATTGAGTTGTAAACCAAATTGCAAATACAAAACGTTTGTCAAAACAAATGAAATGTCATTCTCTTCAACATTGTTATCTCGGATTTTCGGAATTTTGAGTTCTTGACCCCTAAAATAAATAAAAACAATCAGAAAACATTCCTCAAAATCTTTGTTTTAAGATATACAAAAACGGAATATATATAAGACAACCAAGTATGGACGATACCCAAACCAAATTGCAAAGCAATATCTTTAATTTGTACTGACTTATGGCTCCCTAAGTATAAGTAACTCATGACATCATTTTGTTAAGTTCCACTTTTGGCTTGTATTGACCAGGTACAGACAAATAAATGCCACTGCTGTATTTCTAAGACAAATTTTGGTCTAGAACCATGCTATTTTTATTTAGATTAATCAATTTCAAATGTTCACCTTATGTGACCTGACCTTGACCTTATATGGTGTCAGGTTGTAACAATAGCTACTAATATCGAATTATACGTGTAAAATAACCCATAAAACATGTGTTGCATGACTTTCGTAGACCTCTTGCCAATGGTGACCTGATATTGACCTTGACCTTTGCTTGCAATTTCACTTTCGCCTATACGGGAGATGCAATATACCTTTGAGAGCACCTTGTGAGATAATAGTCGTAATCTAAGGCTTGGATGGAAAGTATGGCCCAAAAATTCGAATACATCACTTTTCACATTTGACCTGACCGTGACCTGACCTATGACCTTGAAACCAAATGTTAAGCACTATTTAGATTCAGCTCGTTGAGACCTTTCGATCGCCGTCTTGCGCGTCTCACTGTGGTCATTGATTCGGAAGATACGAGGGGGGGGGGTAAATTTTACCCTCCCCAGCGGGGCGCGTTCGGCTGGGACCCCAGCGGGGCGAGGGTTAACCCGAGCTCTTGTTTTCAGCGGGCTCCCGAGTTATTGTTTCTATCCACGGCCCCTCCAGGCGAGCTGGGCAATAAACGTCGTCCCGAAAATAATATTGAGCCGTACAGCTAGCGTTTAGATCCCAACTTCGCTAGAGATTCCATAGCCACTTACAATCCTTCTTGGACCCTGGTTCGGGAAACCCTGTTCTAGGATACAGAATTAACTGCTAAGGTAAGGATGAAGAGTATGTCCAGTACACTTATGTCAGCACCAAATGTGCTAAGCAAAGCAGAACATAAAACGTGTGACCAACAGCTGAAACTTGCCTGGTGTGATAAAATGACTAATATAAAGCCCCCACAAACATAACTGAAAAGTACAGGAGAGTGGCATAAACAATATTTTGTCTTGCCATATCCTGTTGAGTGTTGGATATAGCAATGAAAGGGTTGTGTACCTTTGTCACAATCCTGCATTCTTGAGCAGTATTGATGCACCTTATGGTGCATCAATTCTACATCTTGTGTTACAATTTTGTTGAAATTCGTGAGAATTATGAGGAGATAATGACGTTTTAGTGACGTCATATCATGTCATTTTTGGTGAAAAGGCGTTAAATGTTTGAAAAATCGTAGAAAATAGCGTGTTGATGCAAATCGCAAATAAAAGGTGTCAAAAGAAAGGAAATAACGTTGTCTTTAACATGGCTATCTTAGATATTGAAAATTTTGGGTTTTTCACCCCCAAAAATGCAAAAAACTTATTTTTGGGGAAGAATTTCCACAAAAGTTTTTTGTTCAAAGATTTTCAAAAAACCGGAAGATATATTAGAGAACCGAGCATGAACGATGTTCAAACCAAATTTCAAAGCAATTTCTTTATTGTTGACTGACTTATGGCTCTCTAAGAATAAGTAACTCATGACGTCATTTTTTAAATTGCGTTTTTGGGCTTTTACTGACCAGATATAGACAAATAAATGCCACCACTGTATTTCGAAGACAAAACTAGTCTAGAAACATGCAATGTTTATTTAGATTAATCAATTTCAAATTTTGACCTTATTGTGGCCTGACCTTGACCTGAGGGCAATTATATGGTGTCAGGCTGTGCAAATTGCTGCTTCTATCGAATTATACGTGTAAAATAACCCATACAACATGTGTCGCATGGCTTTCGTAGACCTGTGACCTTTTGTGACCTGACCTTGACCTTGACCTTTGCTTAAAATTTCCATTTTACTTATGCGGGAGATGCATTATACATTTGGGAGCACTTTGTGAGATAATAGTTGCAATACAAGGCTTTGGATGGAAAGTATAGCCCAAAAACCCAAATACTTAAATTTTGACACTTGACCTGACCGTGACCTGATGTGACCTTATGTTAATAATTTCGGGCATGTGTTAGATTCTTCTCACTGAGAGCTTTCGATCGCCGCCTTGCGCGTCTCGCTGCGGTTATTGGTTCGGAAGATACGAGGGGGGGGGGTAAAATTTACCCCCCAGCACCGCACGTTCAGATGGAGACCCCAGCGCCGCGCGGGTTAACACCGCCGCCTGATAAGGTCTGCGTAAAATATCATGGAAAAAGGACGCATAAGAACATTGAGATAGCAAACATAATTGATTACATCTTTTGGTAAATTCATTGCTCTAAGAATTGCTCTAATAGACATGTAAGTTAAGGCTAATCACTGATATCAAGACGTAGACTATGCAAACATCACCAACCTCAACCATAAGTATGTACTCTGACCATCAGCGAATTTCGCGATGTCTAAGCCAAGGGTACGAGACAGAAGCAATACATCAGTCTGGGGGTGCTGGGTGTGAGAGTATCATAGTAGGCCCCTCTTCACGGAGTACCCTCTTCCGCTTGCAAGTGGTACATACAAGAGCAAGCGGGCCACGCATTGAGGTAATTGAACTTTGACCTGACCCAATTAAATTCCAAAGTTCAAGAGCCTATAACTTTGCAAGTTGTTGTCCAGTCTCACGGAACAAAATGCATGCAATAGGCAATGGGATCAACTTTATTTTGCACATACAACATTTAAAGGGAGATAATCGCCTGTTTCCACAAAAATGGAGTTAGCACCTGCAATCGACAGACGAGACCAAAATATGCTGTAAATTAATCACATTTTGCATATAAATATTCCTACCGAAAGATATTAGCAGTTTCCTACCGATAAGCGATCCACGCTTATATCGGTCGGAACTCAGCAAGTACTCGGTAACGAATTCGGTAAATTAGCCTCCCTACGCATTGTTATGTATCATGACAGTATGCAATATGTTTCCTGCACTCTATCTTTTGAGAATATGTGCCAAAATTTGAATGAACAATCAACAATCATTTGAAAAACAGTGCATTGACATCGGCAGTTTAGCTTGACACCGGCCGGCCGGTGCCCGGCTAAACTACGGCGACCTATTTAGTGTCGTCGATTTGTTTACAAGTGCCCATACAACAACGTTGAACAGCTTAATGCAAACGCGCCAGATGTTGCGCTTTCCAATAGTGGAGGGAAAATCCTGATCATTAATTTTCCCAAACTTCCAAGTTTGAATTAGGGAATAATTATATTTATTTCTTAGATTTATATCACAACATTTTTTTATAATTGTAATACCATAACGGTAGCCAAAGAAAATGTTGCTAACAAAATCAAAACGTGATTATCTCCCTTTAAGGTCAACTACCTTGGACCAGATTTGACCTTGAACTGAAATCTTAAAATATGAATAGAAAAATCACACCACCTCCGATTTTGTTCATTCTTACATATCACATTGCCCAACATGTCCGCTACAAACTGGGACAAAATTGGCGTTGGCCATTCAAATGTTTAGAAGAAAAAGGTACATAAAATCGGCCCTAGCACGTGACCTGACCTGACCCTAGGCTAGTGATTTCCATTATGTTTTTTTTTTTTAAATATGCCGATATGGTTATCATCTGAAAGACCGTAGGCTAACCAATCCATTCATAATGTTTTATATTATATGGGATGTCAGATAGTCATGGCATGTGTGACCTTGACACGTGACCTGACTTGACCTGGCTTCTCATAATACGTTACAGCATAGCCAATATGGGTATCGTTTGAAAGCACATCGACTAACCAATGCATTCGCTACGTTTTATATCATGTGGAATGTCACACAGGTCACGTGTGACCTTGATACGTGACCTGACTTGACCTGGAACACTGGCTTGTCATAAGAGGTTACAACACAGTCAATATGGGTATCGTTTGAAAGCACATCGACTAACCAATGCATTCGTTATGTTTTATATCATGTGGAATGTCACACAGCTCACGTGTGACCTTGATACATGACATGAGCGGTGCCAATACGCTATGGTCAGAGTTTCCAAGGTACCCGAACTCTCAAGTTACCGATACACTTATCCAAGTCAAGTCAGGTCATGTGTCAATGTCACAAGTGACCTGTATGACATCCCAAATGCTTGCAAGCATCATTAGTTAGTCAATGGGCTTCAAACGATACCCATATTTGCTATGTTGTAACATCTTATGACACAAGCCAGTTTCCTAGGTCAAGTCAGGTCACGTATCAAGGTCACACGTGACATGCGTATGACATCCGACATGCTTGCAAACACCACGAATGCATTGGTTAGCTGCTCAGCTTTCAAGCGATATCCATATTGGCTATGCTGTAACGTATTATGATGACCCAATGCTCCAGGTCAAGTCACGTGTCAAGGTCACACATGACCTATTTGACATTCCAAATAATCGAGAAGAAAAAATGGATGGATTGGTGGGTAGCACACGGCCTTTCAGATGATACCCATATCGGCATATTTTTTACTAAAAAAAACATAATGGAAATAACTACTCTAGGGTCAGCTCAGGTCACGTGACCACCAATTTTAAGTACCGTTGTCTTCTAAACTTATGAATGGCCCACGCCATTTTTTTCCTCAGTTTGTAAAAGACATGTTGGGCAATGTTATATGTAAGAATGAGCACAATCGGAGGTGGTGTGATTTTTGCTATTAAGATTTTAATATTTCAGTTCAAAGTCAAATCAGGTAAAATGTCATTGACCTTAAATGGTGTATGTGCAAAATAGAGTTAGGCCCATTGCTTATTATTGCATGCATTTTGTTTCGTGAGACTGGGACAAAAACTTGCGAAGTTATAAGCTCTGGAACTTTGGAATGTAATGCGGTCAGGTCAAAGTTCAATGACCTCTAGCTCAGTGACCCCAGGTCAAATTTCCAAATCAAAATACCCGAGATGGTTTTGCCCATAAACCGACATGCATGCAAAGTTTGAAGCAAATAGGAGAGGGTGCTGTATTTTGGTGATCGATTTGACATTGACATTTGACGATTTGATATAATGCGTATCCATTCAGAGGAAACAAATTACATCAAACCAACTGATAGAACAAAGAAAGAGACGTGAGTCAGGCGCCACTACGTTCCTCTCGTCGAGCCGAGTTCCCCAATATGCAACATGACCTTGGCCTGAGGGGAAATATATAATTTTATATTTCTGAATTTGACCCAAACCCGTTACGAGGGAATAGACGAACACGGTGACGATACAAATGATTACTCTTTTCCAATTGGGTACCTATATTTGACCTTTGATGACTTTGGTGACTTCAATATTGACCTGACCAAAAATGTCCGATATGCTTGCGGCATGTATTTACAGGATCTTTATATTTTCCCCATTCTCAGCATAGGAGACGAGTTCGATGGCACCGTTCTGCACCTCCACCCCTCGACACGGTGAAGGTGGTGCCGAGCAATGGCACAGCGCTGGTTAATAGTACCAACAACTTGATTAGTTTTGATTGAAGGTGCGCTCCAGTCACAAACCCGTAGACGTCATCTTCAACTGAAAGGCTGCATTGCACGGCTATAAGTAGTAAGCACCACCGCACTTGCGTGCACCCCGGCTACCGGTCACAGAATGTCTCGCTCAACATGCCAAGCCACCAAGAGACACTGCGACCCGACCCCAGGCTACCATGCAGCGTGTCCCAGCCGGCGAATCGGCTCCGCCCCATGCCGAGCCGAGCCATGGAGAAAAGGGAAAGCCACCCTTCCTACAGAACACATACGCTGCGACCGGTCACCTCAGTCAGTGTCGTGCTGGTAACGCAAAGGTAATGGGTTCGAGCCCCATTCTGACCGAACATTTTCGCAATAGTTGGATCGCCGCGGTCACGCAGACAGACAAACAGAGGATCTTCGCACAGTTAGATAACAAGTAATTTATTTGACTCCAAAAGACGACTACGTACCGTCAGCAGACGAGGAAGAAGTGGACCCGCCGACAATCTCTTCCTTTATGGATTCCAAAGGCATGGTGAGACCAGGCATGACACTTCCTGGGTCATCTTCATCTGTAAAGAAACAGTCCATGTCTTACGGAAACGTAACGTTTGACGCTCAACACCGCCGCCTGATAAGGTCTGCGTAAAATATCATGGAAAAAGGACGCATGAGAACATTGAGATAGCAAACATAATTTATTACTTTTTTGGTAAATTCATTGCTCTAAGAATTGCTCTAATATACATGTAAGTTAAGGCTAATCACTGATATCAAGACGTAGACTATGCAAACATCACCAACCTCAACCATAGGTATGTACTCTGACCATCAACGAATTTCGCGATGTACGAGGCGAGACAGAAGACAGAGTACGAGAAAGAAGAAATAAATCAGTCTGGGGGTGCTGTGTGAGTTTCATAGTTGTGGAAGGCCAACCAAAAGGCCCCTCTTCACGGAGTACCCTCTTCCGCTTGCACGTGGTACATACAAGAGTTCGGGGCGCCGCGTACGTCAGCTTTGTACCGATAATGGAAATATTCCCGTACAATTAGTGCACTCAAGGTGGCCAATAGACACTGATCACAAGAACATTAGATCCGATTGTATAACACGCGACTTGACGGAGGCGCAGCCAAGTAGGTCGAACAGTGATGCGTAGTCTAGTGGCGGTCACGTAGTTTGGGATTTCAATACCAGCCACATCAAGAATCGGCGCTGTAGGCGTTCCCAGTCGGCGCATATGGGTGACCGCAGCGACGGACCAGACTACGCTGCCGTATTCCAACGTGTTGCGTGTGCCTCATAAGTTACGCTCACCTTATTTAGGTATTGTTTAAAACGAATTGCATGGAGTGGTTTCCGTAACGTAGAAACAACATCCCATCTTACTCTTTTGGAGGTCTCAATCGCTATTGAATAGACATTATCGTGTCTTTCCTCAGTAAAATGTCACGATGGAAAACACCGTATCAGTATTCAGTAGTCACTTCAATACCTGCAGCAGTTGGAGAATAAGCAGTTATTGGGTCGTGTGGTTCATCTTTGACCTTCAACATTTTGAGATCAGGCTTAACGTCTAGTGGATCGTCTGCAACAAGACACAAAACACAATCAGCAAGATTAGAAAAGAGAATGATGTAACGAACTGCTGGTACTGGCAAGCAAATATAACTGTTCAGTGTTCAGTAACAAAGGCTGACAAGATCAAGTAACGTATGCGGTAATCACATGAACCCAACGTCAAAACAGGAGTCACGTATAGTCGGGCAGTACCAAGCCATCTCTAGGGTTTGACCGTCGATAACCCACAAACAGCGCTGTCTGATTACATTTACCTGTTAATCTGATGAAGGTATGTGCTCATGCCTCATACATTACATTGAAGGACTAAACGGCAGACATTCATGCTTAACCACCATTGCCATTTATGTGACTGGTTCATGGCTGCGCCTGTTCAGTAGGGTGTGTCGCCTATCACAGATCCAGACGGCCATAGGCAGGAAACACGGAGGGAAGCTTAAAAGAAAATAATATCATGATTTTCTTCGATTTAAGCAAACTGGGTGTAGCAGACAGCACATATTTGAGCGCAAGCACATCGCCGCCGGGCGTTGCAGTCTCCATTGGCCGCGCAGCGTATGCTGGTCCGCTAACACCAGGCGGCGCCCCATATCTGCGACATGGTTATACTATCTTATATCATATCTTATCTATCTTATCTTATATCACATCCATCATATCTTAAAAAGTTGTTAAGTGTCCGCCATTATTTTGCACATGCTTTGAGACGACGATGTAGCCACTAGGGTGTGTCACTAGTCAAGATTAAAGACGGCCTTATGATTTTCCATTGCTCCACTAGGGTGTGTCACTAGTCAAGATTAAAGACGGCCTTATGATTTTCCATTGCTCTGAGGACCCAGAAAAACGATGCTGATGTTCGTTTTCTCCAACTCGCTAAACAAGAGCGGCGCAGAGCACGAGAAGTCTGCCCTATCTAAATACATTAGCGACACCCGCGCCGCCCTGGTGGTGGAAGATTGTACTAACGTACAACCATTCATTATAAGCATCACTGCGGCTCTCCAATTGCAACAAGGATCACATAACAAAGTCTGGTGTAATCGCAACGCTTTACACGACAGTTGGTGCAACTAATAATGTATATTTGAAACGAATGCACCTCGTTTGGTACTGGGGAAAGTTGAGGTACCGTCTATTTCATCATTGGCATATCACATGACCGAGACTCTAAGGGTGAATATTTGTTATTGGCCAACACTCCGTGCAACCCCACCAATCACCATAATACGCAGAGCAGATTGTTATGCACATATGAATAGTATACAACATATTGAACATATTCACATTTGGGACATATAATAGTCGTTATGACATAGTAACATCTAATTAATTGCCGAGGATGCCTTAACTCATCCATTAATTACCAAAATCTGATCACCAAACACTGTTTAGAGAGCAACACCCTCCTAGCACTGGCTGCCGTGACGACTGAAAAATTACAGCACACATACGCCAGATTAGAAACTTGGCAGCGCACCACCTATCAACCAACCAACAACAGAAAAATAAAACGGTAGCATTTATCGGACAAACATTAGGACACATATTACATGCATGCGTATATACGGCGGCGTGCGGGGGGGGGGGCACAGCAGGCCATTTCACTGATTTTGAATGTTTTGTTTGATCGTGACTGTTTGCTGGTCACATCAAACACCTGGTGGCGGTGACTGAGCCGGCTGCAGATGAGCCCATGACTCTGCTCCTCGCCAAAAACCGCACCAGCAGCTTCCGTCACCACCTTCATCGCGCGCTCCACAGCCACCGTGTGCACCGAGTAGGCCCCGACTTGAAGCGGCGGGGTGACGAGGCTCGTCAGCTTCTCATCACAGAGCTCAGACATGAGCGGCGGCTCACTCACCAGCTCCGTCTTCCAGTCGAACAAATCGGTGATGCTGGTCGCAGCTTAGTTGATGACCGGGAGCGTGTACGTGCTGATTGCTGGCTGATTCTTCCGGTACTGACAGATGACGTATACATCACACTGGCAGCGACCCGTACATCGCCATTGCCTCAACCTCATAACCTTTGCCTGATCATCCAGTACCTGGCAGATTACTGCATACCGTCGTGGTTTTGCATCCGTAGACACAGCGGCTGGTGCAAGGCCCCAGCAACTTCAGATAAAACTTGCAGCTGCTGGTTCTGCCGTCCAAGCTGCAAGACATGATCCGGACCTTCATGCAGCGCAGTACAACGCCTATTGGGCGCAACCGGAGGCGGTGCTGCTGGCTATAGTGGCGCAGGAGGATGGAAATGTCCGTGCCTAGACTGTGAGCGTCATCTCTCAGTGCTGGAAGACGATGATGATGATTTTGTATTATGGCTTATGGGCGCCGCAACTGCTAGGTTATAAGGTGTCGCCAGAAGAAGAATATCTAGAAATCAGCCCGTACACGCTCCCGGTCATCAACTACGCTGCGACCAGCATCACCAAGCTGTTCGACTGGAAGACGGAGCTGGTGAGTGAGCCGCCGCTTATGTCTGAGCTCTGTGATGAGAAGCTGACGAGCCTCGTCACCCCGCCGCTTCAAGTCGGGGCCTACCTGGTGCACAATGTGGCGGTGGAGCGCGCGGTGAAGGTGGTGACGGAGGCTGCTGGTGCGGTTTTTGGCGAGGAGCAGAGTCACGGGCTCCTCTGCAACCGGTTCCGTCACCGCCAACAGGTGTTAGATGCGACCAGCAAACAGTCATGACAAATAATAACAAAATAATATTAAAAACCAGTAGCATAGCCCGCTGTGCCCCGCACCACACGCCGCCGTATATACGCATCTATGCAATATGGATCCTGCTTATGTTTGCCCGCTAAATGACACCGTTTTATTTTTATATCGTTAGTTCGTTGGTAGGTGAGCTGCCAAATTTCATATCTGGCGTATGAGTTCTGCTATTTTGTTTGTGTCGTCCCGGCAGCCAGTGTTGGGAAAGCGTTGTTCCCTAAACAGTGTTCGGTGATCAGATACCGTTAATAATAGATGAGTTGACCCGCGCCGTGCCAGGGGGAGGGGGGGGGGGGGGCGTTTAGACGCCCCCCCCCCAGGTTTTTTCGAGGATAGCGAGAAAAAAACAGCCAGCGCAGCGTCGCCGTTTTTGGCACTGCTGTTAACCCGGCAGTCACTGGGGTATATTCTGTAACACGACTCACTGTGGGGGGGGGGGGACTTTTTTAGCCCCCTGGTATCTTAAGAACCAATGATCTCAGCGGGACGTGCAAGGCGGCATTCGGAAGCGCTCAATGAGATAAGCCTAACACAAACTTAAACATTTAAAATTAAGATCACATGTCAGGTCACGGTCAAGTCAAACGTCAAAATCGAGGTATTTGAGTTGATGGACAATACTTGTCATACATGGCCTTCGATTGCGCCTATAATCACCCAAAGTGCTGTCAAAAGTATGATACATACCCCACATGAGCTAAAGTGAGATTTTTGGAAAAGATCAAGGTCAAGGTCAGGTCACAAAAGGTTACTACACACAAAATATCTACGAAAGTCATGCAGCACATGTTTTATGGATGCTTTTACGCGTAGAATGCGATAGTGGTAACCATTTTACCACCTGACTTCATTTACGTGAAGATAGTGTCAAGTTCAGGTCAAGTTCAGGTCACTGAAGGCCAAAATTTGAAATTGATAAATCGAAATTAAAAAAGCATGTTTCTATATCAGTTTTATCAAAAACAAACAGTGCTGGCATTTATTTGTCTGTATCCGGTCAATAAAAGCCAAAAAAACGCAATTTCAAAATATGACGTCATGATTTACCCATACTTTATATGCCATGACAGTCAAAAAAGATTATATCATTTTGAAATGTTGTATGGTAGTTGCCCATATGTTGTTATCTGACATATATTCCGGTTTTTCAATACCTTTGAAAAATGTGATTTTGTGAGCATTTTTTTTATAAAAAAAAATTTGTGTGAAATTTTTGGGGTCAAAAACCAAAATTGGTGAAATTTCGAGATAGCTGGTTTGTAGCCCTTGCAATTTTCTACCTTTTAGCGTTTTTGGATTGCATTTTGCTTCAAATGCAGCATTAGTACGGCTTGGCAAAATTTAGCCGATTTTGGTGTCAAAATCGTGTTTAGTGACGTCACTAAATTCACTATATCTCGAAAAAAAATTCTGACGATTTTTTTCATTTTTTCTCTCAAAAGGTGTAAAATGATGCCCGGAAAGGTACTGAAATTTTTCCGTCGATATCTGGATTAGTTATTGAGATATTCCTGATATTCCTAAGGGGGGGCTAACCCCCCGTGACTCGCAGGTTAAGGAATGCATTGCCCACATATTGTGAAATTATTGACATCGAGTCATCTCAGGTCAGGTCACCAGGCCAAGTCACGTGACCCAAACTCCAAAAGTGTTCGGTCGCACCACAGCCACAGTTTTTGGTCGATCGATTTCGTATTTACAGGATTTAATAAGGGCAATGGCACCTGCAATTCGTTTATCTCGGATTTTGTATATCGGTGACCTAAGGTCGGGTCAATTTCGTGACCTCCCCATTATAAGTCAATGGGCAAATATTAAAATGCTTCCTATTCTGATGATACGCATGATATCCGCCCAATTTCTGCTGGATCATGTTATTATAGGCCATTCCTGAAGACCCAGGGTCATTGTTTGTTCAGTGCCCCTCAGGGTCAGCCGAGGTCATCATAGGTCACCAACACTGTTTTGTCAATAACGCTCGACAAAATCCAGATAGACCAGTGAAACTGGCACCAATGTGTTTGTCTCGTCGAGACACGTCTCACAATGTGCAACATGACCCAATTGGGCCACCTTGACCTGAGGTCAAATTTCGCAGATGACCTAACCTGGTCATCATGAATATGATTCGAAGCATATTGACGATAGAAACACGATGGCGTCAAAATTATTGCCTTATCTTGATTAGGTAAAAAGCTATTTGTGAAAATTGATTTGCTAAAAAATAGCCTTTTTGACATTTGATGAGCTCTAGAGCCTAAACGAGCATTGCCCACATATTGACTTTAGTTCAAATCTGAAGAACCTTGGCGATTGCTTTTTTCAAGAGCCTTCCATTCTTTTTTCCGTTTGTTTCTAGCTAGCATAGTTCCTTTGATATCTGGAGGTTTCTGGAGCGAAGTCCTAAAACTGGAAAAATTTGACCTTTGATGACCTCTGGTGACCTCAATATTGACCTAAGACAAAAAATGCTTAAAATAGTTTCAAAATGCATTTGACGAGCTTTTGAACGGTGATTTTGGTTTTTGCCTACGTTCCATAGGAGCCGAGTTGGATGGGGGAAGGGGGCGTCGAATCCCCCGCCACGACGAAGGTGGCGCCGAACATCGGCACGGCGCGGGTTAATCATCTCTCGGCAATTAATTAGATGTTGCTGTGTCATAACGACTATGATATGTCATAAATCCTAACCCGCCATTGACTGGGGGGGGGGGGCGTTTAACGCCCCCCCCCCCCCTGAAGAATTTTCGCAATAGCTGATAAACTAATAACGCTATCAACGTGAAACTTCGGGTACCTTCTTATAAATCATAGTACGTCGTGTGCAAAAATAAATATTTTTTTTCCTCCAGTTATAGCGAATTTAGTGACGCCACTACACACGAGTTTTACACCAAAATCATCTCAACTTTGCCAAGACGTACAAATGCCACATTTGAAACAAAATGCAATCGAAAAAAGCCAGAAGATAGCAAATTCCAAGGGCTACAAACTGGCTATCTCGGAATTGTATTTTATTTAGTTTATGACCCTAAAAAAAACTGAAGAAAAAAAAACTGGGGGAAATTATCACAAAATCAGAATTTTCTAAAATATTCCAAGAACCGGAAGATATGTCAGAGAACCATACCTAGGCAACTTCCGTAACAAATTTCAATCCGATAACTCTATGTTTGACTGACTTATTACATATAAAGTATGGGTAACTCATAAAGTCATATTTTGAAATTGCGTTGTTTTGCTTTGATTGACCAGATAGACAAATAAATGCCAGCACTGTATTCCTGAGAGAAAACGGCTCTATAAACATGCCTTCTTTGTTTATATTTATCAATTTCAAATTCCGACCTTCAGTGACCTGAACTTGACCTGAACTTGGCAATAACTTCACGTAAATGAATTCAGTTTGCAAAATGACTATCATTATCGAATTATACGTGGCAAATAACCCATAAAATATGTATTGCATGACTTCCTTAGATATTTTGCGCATTGTGATTTTTTGTGACCTGACCTTGACCTTTGCCAACAATCTCACTTTAGCCCATGCGTATAATACCTTTGGCAGCACTTTGGGTGATCATGGTCGTAATCGATGGCTTATGCTGAAAAGTATGGGCCATCAACTAAAATACGTCGAGTTTGATCTTTTACCTGACCGTGACCTGACATTTGACCTCACTTTGAAATTTTTGAGCATGCTATAGATTCACCTCAATGTGAGATTTCGAATGCCGCATTGAGCGTCTCGCTGCAATAATTGGTTCGAAAGATAACCAGGGGGTGTTTAATGCGCCCCCCCCCCCCCCCCTCCCGTCAATGGCGTTCGGCTGAGACCCCAGTCAATGCCGGGTTAATATGTTCAATATGCTGTATAATATCCATATGTGCATACAAATCTGTTCTGCGTATTATGGTGATCGGTGGGGTTGCACGGTGGGTTGGTCAATAACCAATATTCACGCTTGGAGTATGGGTTATGTGATATGCCACTGATGAGATAGAAGGTACCTAAACTTTACCCAGCACCAAATGGGGTGCATTGTTTAAAATATACATTATGATTTGCACTAACTGTCGTGTAAACCGTCGTGATAACACCAGACTTTGTTGTTCTGTGATCCTCGTTACAATTGGAGAGCCGCAGTGATGCTAAGAATGAATGTGTTTACGTTAGTACAACCTTCCACCACCAGGGCGGCGCTGGTGTCGCTAATATATTGAGATAGGGCAAACTTATCGTGCTCCGCGCCGCTCTTGTTTATCGAGTTGAAGAAAACGAACATCAGCATAGTTTTTCTGGGTCCTCAGAGCAAAGGAAAATCAAAGGAAGTTTTGCTCCTTAGAAATTGATATATATGACACACCCTGGACACCACCCTCGTGTTAAAATGTGGTGGATTTTGAGTCAGGCATAAGAAAAACTTACATTGTTGACTTTGACCTCGTCAGGTCAAAGGTCAAATTTAGGTCATGGAAGTTCATCGGGTGTAATACATAGTCCGATCATATCTCTGTGCTCTGGTGGCAACTGTGCACCTTCCTATATTTTTTTTGGGCCAATATATGCACTTTTGAATGGAAAAATGTCTGCAAAAACGTGAGACCAAGATGACCCGTAACTCTGACCTCATAGGTCGAAAGACGCTAAGTTTGTGCATGATGATCATTCATTGAGTACTACACGTGCCCTAAATTTGTATTGAAATCGAAAGGGGTCGGGGAATTTCTTGTGCGATTTGACGTGGAATGACCCATATATAAACTTTCAACTCCTCATATTAATTTATTACTGACCAAGACGCGTTTCGCATTGATAACTTCTTCAGTTGGTCATTTAAAAAGGAATCACATTTTTAATGACCAACTGAAGAAGTTATAAATACGAAACGCGTAATGCTCAGTAATAAATTAATATGAGGAGTTGACTGTTTAGCAACATAATTATTAAACATTGATATAAAATAGGACCTGATGGTAATTTCAATAGCATGATCTCAAAGGGTATCGCATATAGCATATAAAAGCAAACTAGACCCTCAAGGTTTATCTCTTAACGGCGTGACGAGAGATGAAGTCATCGGAACAAAACAACTAAATAAGGATGGGCCTTACTAAGCCCCAAATTTTAAAACCAAGCTTGAATTTCGCTGAGACCAGAAAACTGTGTTTGTTTTAAATGCTACCTTCCTAAATTGCACTACATAGCCACTAACTTGGTCATCTCAACTCAAAACAAAATGTTAATATGTGAATGTCCCTTTAAATAAACACTACACATGTGCGCCAACAGCGGTAGACGACGCGCACGGCACGGCCACAGCCGTAAGGCAGCTGTATTCTGGTTTGGTTGATTTGTGGACCAAGCGGTATATCCTCTTGGGACCAAGGCGCTAACCTCTCACCCTGTTCCGAGGGATATGGGGGCCGGGACGACTTTTTCAGTGCCCCCGCCGGGGAATTTGAACCCCGGTACCCGACACAGAAAGCAAGTAACTTACCACTGTGCCAGACTCCTTCCCTTAGCTGTATTCTGTGCAAGCGGACGACAGCCAGTCTACAGCAGCCGCCTGCGAAGCGACAATGCATGGCATGTGTGAAGCGCACGGCGTGGTGATATTAGCCGGCCACTAACCACTAGCC
The DNA here is from genome assembly GCA_036785665.1 of Chirona hameri. Lineage (NCBI taxonomy): Eukaryota > Metazoa > Arthropoda > Thecostraca > Balanomorpha > Balanidae > Chirona > Chirona hameri. The sequence continues at coordinate 13,428 of JAXIVJ010008903.1, read as the reverse complement.
GGCCGGCACGGCACGGAATGGTGATGAGGCAGGACGGTGTGGGTAGGAGACACACTAAAGGTGCTGATATTAGCCGGCCACTAACCACTAGCCGGCTGGCAGGGCGCGGAATGGTGATGAGGCAGGACGGTGTAAGTAGGAGACACACTAAACATGCTGATATTAGCCGGCCACTAACCACTAGCCAGCCGGCACGGCGCGGAATGGTGATGAGGCAGGACGGTGTGGGTAGGAGACACACTAAAGGTGCTGATATTAGCCGGCCACTAACCACTAGCCGGCTGGCAGGGCGCGGAATGGTGATGAGACAGGACGGTGTGGGTAGGAGACACACTAAAGGTGCTGATATTAGCCGGCCACTAACCACTAGCCGGCTGGCAGGGCGCGGAATGGTGATGAGACAGGACGGTGTGGGTAGGAGACACACTAAAGGTGCTGATATTAGCCGGCCACTAACCACTAACCGGCCGGCACGGCACGGAATGGTGATGAGACAGGACGGTGTGGGTAGGAGACACACTAAAGGTGCTGATATTAGCAGGCCACTAACAACTAGCCGGCCGGCACGGCGCGGAATGGTGATGAGGCAGGACGGTGTGGGTAGGAGACACACTAAAGGTGCTGATATTAGCCGGCCACTAACCACTAACCGGCCGGCACGGCACGGAATGGTGATGAGACAGGACGGTGTGGGTAGGAGACACACTAAAGGTGCTGATATTAGCAGGCCACTAACAACTAGCCGGCCGGCACGGCGCGGAATGGTGATGAGGCAGGACGGTGTGGGTAGGAGACACACTAAAGGTGCTGATATTAGCCGGCCACTAACCACTAACCGGCCGGCACGGCACGGAATGGTGATGAGACAGGACGGTGTGGGTAGGAGACACATACAACGTGCTGATATTAGCCGGCCACTAACCACTAGCAGGCCGGCACGGCACGGAAAGGTGATGAGGCAGGAGGGTGTAAGTAGGAGACACACTAAAGGTGCTGATATTAGCCGGCCACTAACCACTAGCCGGCTGGCAGGGCGCGGAATGGTGATGAGGCAGGACGGTGTAAGTAGGAGACACACTTAAGGTGCTGATATTAGCCGGCCACTAACCACTAGCCGGCTGGCAGGGCGCGGAAAGGTGATGAGACAGGACGGTGTAAGTAGGAGACACACTAAAGGTGCTGATATTAGCCTGCCACTAACCACAAGCCGGCTGGCAGGGCGCTGAATGGTGATGAGACAGGACGGTGTGGGTAGGAGACACACTAAAGGTGCTGATATTAGCCGGCCACTAACCACTAGCCGGCTGGCAGGGCGCGGAATGGTGATGAGGCAGGACGGTGTGGGTAGGAGACACACTAAACATGCTGATATTAGCCGGCCACTAACCACTAACCGGCCGGCACGGCACGGAATGGTGATGAGACAGGACGGTGTGGGTAGGAGACACACTAAAGGTGCTGATATTAACCGGCCACTAACCACTAGCCGGCTGGCAGGGCGCGGAATGGTGATGAGGCAGGACGGTGTAAGTAGGAGACACACTAAAAATGCTGATATTAGCCGGCCACTAACCACTAACCGGCCGGCACGGCACGGAATGGTGATGAGACAGGACGGTGTGGGTAGGAGACACACTAAAGGTGCTGATATTAACCGGCCACTAACCACTAGCCGGCTGGCAGGGCGCGGAATGGTGATGAGGCAGGACGGTGTAAGTAGGAGACACACTAAAAATGCTGATATTAGCCGGCCACTAACCACTAGCCGGCTGGCAGGGCGCGGAATGGTGATGAGGCAGGACGGTGTGGGTAGGAGACACACTAAACGTGCTGATATTAGCAGGCCCGCTGGCAGGCAGCGGCCACTAACCCCGATTCCGATAACTTCCCATTACAAGCTCACTAGTGTGACCCCATCACAAGCTCCCCGATCCCCCCCCCCCCCCGTCTCTGAATACCACTCAACAGACAACAGCAAACCAATCCTGCCTCAAGCAAAAACTCACCTGGTAGAATATATTCTGGGCATGTTTTGGGGGCATCAGAAACCATCTTGGAAGACAAACGAAGGCTACTTGATCTGAAAATGTGAAAACAGCATCTGTAAGAAGCATAGTATGCAGAATCTAGGGAACATGTATCCTTTATGCATGAGCTTAAATCTACTTAACTTATTATATTAAACTATACCCCAAAAAATCGTTGAAAAGGTAACTGCAATGTCTTTCAAATACATAGCAAAACTACACTTTTCAAATAATTATTGTGTAAGACATAAATCATGTGGGACATCTTAGGGTATTTTAGGTCATCTATGCTACCAATATAAAATTGCACTATCTTGGGGCCGAAAATAGAGAGAAAAAAAATACTTCGCTGGTTTTACTTTGCTGGTTTACAGATAGACCTCACAAATATTAGGAAAACGACTCACTTGAAGTGCGCTGGTTATTCTATTTCAAATTTGTTATTTCATTATTTTGACAGGCACTCTGAGATATATCTATATAACAAGTTTTGATCTGGTACTCAACAAGCGACTAGATGCCCTCTATGAATGGCATCGAGTATGGTCGATGGTGCACCACAGTGCCATGTACAGTAAACTTCCCTAACCCTGGACATGTCCTAACCTCAGTCTTTTCATGCTATCAGAATCCAACGGCGTCGCCACAGCTTCGGAGTGACTAGGGACATATGTTATTATTAGGGACAAATCCAAGTGCACATGTACTTTAACATGGTGCTATATAAGGGATGGGTAATAATTACTAGGGCCCAGGCACTCCACCACACCTTTGAAATTGGGGGGAGGGGATGGGATCGATGGGATCGAGGGAAGCCAAGTAGTCGTCATCAGTGAAAAGTTGTTGAGCACGGGGTGGAGCATTAGCAAAAAGTTGTTGAGCCGGGGAGATAGAGCATCGGTGAAAAGTTAATGAGCGGGGGTGGAGCATGAACAGAAAAAATGTTAAGCGGGGATGGAGTGTCAGTGAAAAGCTGTTGAGCAGGGGATGGGGTGGAATATTTTTAGTTGTTTGTCAGGGAGAATTGGGGGATAATCCCCCATGGCTCAGAATGTGGGACATTTCCCCCATGGCACAGCCCCTGCTAGGGAGTGTTCTTAGTGTTCCCAGTGGTGGCCAGGCCATTGTCAGAATAAGGGACTCCGCCACAGGGGGGACGGGGGATGTGTCTGTGTCACCCCAAATTTGTTGGACTTGGACAAATGAACCCCGCTTTAGACAAGCTAAGTAGCTGTTGGATGGCTCTGTTGTTTTGTGTATTTTTTGAGGAACCACATTATATTTAGATATAAGGATTAGATATTTAGTTTTGTGGATCGTTTAGGTATTATTTTTAAGCATTCATAGTTAGCTGTTACCTCTTACTTGCTTTTTAAAGGACTTTTCATTCTAGCTTGTGTGCGCCAAAATTGTCTTAGTCTTATTTTTGTGTTATTAGTTGCAGGGTTGGATAAGTAGATATTTTTAGAAAATTAGGGATAATTAAGGTGTATTTAGTATTCAGTTTATTTAAGGATTAGATATTTAGTCTAGTATTAGGTGCACTCATAGCTGATTTGTGTCACTAGCTTTACTTAGATCTAGTTAAGGTTTAGAAGAAGAAAAAACAAACAAAAAAAACAGAAAAAAGTTAAGTTAAGTTAGTGAAGTATTGAAAAGTGCATAGTACCTAAGTTATATACCTAAGTTACTAGTGTATTCAAATGAGCATGACTAGGATGCAGGCGAAGGTAGCAGAGCTAGAGGCCCTCCAGGCTAGGGTAGCAGAGCTTGAGGCGCAGTTAAGTAAGTGTAGGTGTAGAGATGAGCCGCAGGAGGGTGTAGCTCCTGACCAAGGAACGTATGCGCAGATCGTGGTTAGGGGGTCAGAAAAGGAGCCTACAGGATCAGGGACCAGTGGTAGTTCTGATAGGGGCATAAGGGAGGAGGATAAGGCAAAGGTGGATAGTGCGGCTGGTGTTTGGAAGTGTGTTGGAGGGTCACGTTTCTGGAGACTCAACATTGTGGAAAGTAATGCTAGGGCCACAGACAGTAAGGATGAGGAGGGGTGCTGGGTAATGGAGGGTGGTAGCAGAATCTGGATGAGGAAGAGGGAAGGGGATCAGGAGGGATGGACAAAAGTTCAGGGTAGAGTCAGGCAGTACAGCCCCAGAGAACATCCGCAGGTTACAATAGCAAATAGGTTCAGTGCGTTAGTCAGCAGCTGAAAGTGACAGGGAAGAGATTCAGCATTTAGTGGTTGGGGACTCAAGGGTAAGGCCCTTAAGGCGAACATTCTGTGGGAAGAGGGACAGATGTATAGTCAAACCAGGGGCAAGAGTAGTTGATATGGGCCCTGTCATTGAGGCAAAACTTGGTAGGAGTAGCCCGGAGACAGTTACACTACAGGTGGGGGTGAACGACATAGGACCTAGGCAGAGTGTGATAATAGTATCGGAGTACCGGAGCCTGCTGCAGAGGTTGAAGGAGTCCAGGAAACCAGTCATTGTGACTGGCATCATCCCTCGCTGTGGAGCCAGTGAAGAGTGGTACTCGAGAGCTCTGTCTGTGAACAGCTCAGTTCAGAACTTATGTTCAGCTATGGGGCTTAGTTATGTAGACTTATGGGATCAGTTCTATGAGTGGCATAGGTACTATATGAAGGATGGGCTTCACTTATCGGATGAGGGGGCAAGGGCTTTGGGAGATGCCTACAGAAGTGTCATTCAGGGAAACTAGGTAGGGTTCAGGGACGCTAGTACTAGGGCATCAGGAAGTAAGCATTGGTAGAAGTTCATGTCAGAATAGGACAGTAGATCATAATTCCCTCAGAATTAGTAGAGTCAGCTCAAAGTATAAGATCACATGTGTGTTGCTGAATGCCCAAAGTATTAGGTCTAAATTTGATGAGTTTGAGTGTTATGTTGCTCTTGAAAAGCCTGATATCATTTGTGTAACCGAGACATGGGTTAGTGAGGAGTATAATAGGGATAGGCTACCGGATTTCGAGTTACAAGGGTATAACATGTTCTCATACTGCAGAGAATCACGGCAGGGGGTGGAGTGTTTGTATATGTAAATAGCTTGTACTGCACTACTAGAGTTGATGATTCTAGTAAAGTAAAAGAAGTAGAATCAATCTGGCTTGACATTAAAATTGGTACAGGAAACAGAGGAAGGTTGAGGATAGGTGCATTTTACAGACCAGGGAATCTTCCAAGGAACTCCCAAGCTGAAACAGACCAAGATATTTGTGAGGAAATACGTAGGAACTTTCGGGCTCAGTGTCTTATTATGGGAGATTTTAACTTAAGAGGATACGAAAGTATAGCAGAGGAAACAAATGAGTGTAGGTTGTATAGGCAAATCTTTGAAGAGGAGCTTTTCATGCATCAGTTTGTAACAGAGCCAACCAGACATTGCTCCATTCTAGACCTTGTATTCTCAGACAACAGTGATCTAGTTAGTGACATAAGTATTTGTGCAGGTCTAGGAACCAGTGATCACAATATGGTTAAATTCAATATCTCATCAGAAATGAGGCCCAAAGATAACCTTATTATGGTTCCAAACTTCAGCCGGGCTGATTTTGATGGTATTAGAAATGACCTCGCACAGATAAAATGGAACGTTGAGTTGGCAGGTTTAGATGCATGTGAGGCCTGGAATGTTTTCAAAGCTAGATTAAGCCAAATTCAGAATCAGCATATACCCCTCAGTCACAAGCGTAACAGAACCAAGGGCAAACCAGTTTGGCTTACCCCAGAAGTAAGGAGTGCTATACAAGCTAAAAGAAGTGCATTTGGCATTTTGAAGGGATCTTCACTAGATATAAATCAGAAGGCCTACCAGAATGCAAGAAATTCAGTTAAGAAAAAGGTCAGAGCAGCTAAAAGGGCAAAGGAACTTGATTTAGCTAGACATTGTAATGCAGATAGTAAGAAGTTCTTCAGTTTTTATAAGTTCAGTACAGTTTCCAAAAATATAGGTCCATTTAAGGTAGATGATGTGTTAGTTAGCAAGGACAGTGAAATGGTTGAAGTGCTTAATGATCAGTTTCAATCTGTCTTTACTATCGAGGACCAGAGTAGTATTGCAGCACTTCAGCCTGAGCTAGAGACAGAGGAGACTATAGGAGAGCTAGGTGGCATAAGTAGTGAACTTGCTCTAGAATATCTAAAGAAAGTAAGGCCTAACAAGGCAGAAGGACCTGATGAAATCCATGCTAGACTTTTAAGAGAATCTGAAAGGGAGTTGTCGGTTCCATTAGCCATAATATTTTCTAAATCACCCGCAGATAGTAAAATTCCACTTGATTGGAAGAGCAAATGTTGTTCCTATTCATAAAAAGGGAGATAGAAGTAAAGAGGAAAACTATAGACCGGTTAGTCTGACCTCATTAGTCTGCAAGGTGCTTGAATCAATCATCAAAGATAAGATTGTTGAATTCTTGGAGCAAAATGAACTCATCAAGGATACACAGCATGGCTTTAGGAAGGGCCGTTCTTGTTTAACTAATCTTCTGGAGTTTTTGGATGTTGCAACAGATAGCTTTGATCAGGGTAAACAGCTAGATGTAGCTTTTCTTGATTTCAGTAAAGCATTTGACAAAGTCCCCCATACAAGACTGGGGTTGCAACTTAAAATTCATGGGATCAGGGGCAAGATTCTGGATTGGATAGAAACGTGGCTTTCAGGACGCCAGCAAAGGGTTATATTGAATGGGTGCCAATCACAATGGAAGGAGGTTCTCAGTGGGGTTCCACAGGGCTCAGTCCTGGGCCCATTGCTTTGTATAATATTTGTGAATGCAATTGAGAACAGTATAGACAGCAAAGTCTTGAAATTTGCAGACGATCTAAAAGTTGTCAGGATTATTAGAGGAAAACATGATCAGGATGTTTTTCAATCAGATCTGGACAAGCTAGTTGAGTGGTCTGAAGCATGGCAGATGAAATTCAATTTGAGTAAATGTAAGATTATGCACGCTGGATGGGTTAGCAGTAAACATAGGTATGAAATGGGTGGGCAGAAAATGGAGCAGATTGAAAAGGAAAGAGATTTAGGTGTTGTGGTAAACAATAGACTATCAGCGTCAGACCAGGTTGTAGAAGCTAGGAAAAAGGCACTTAGAATGCTAGGGGCCATTAACAGAAATGTTTCCTACAAAAGTGAAAAGGTAATAACAAAACTGTATTGTGCATACGTTAGACCACATTTGGAGTATTGTGTACAAGCCTGGTCTCCAACATATGAGAAAGATTGCTGGTTGTTAGAAAGAGTTCAATAAAGGGCAACAAAAATGGTTAATTGTCTTGGTAGTTTACCTTATGAAGATAGATTAAAGAAATTGGGTATGTTTTCACTTAGATATAGAAGGCTAAGAGGAGATCTAATTGAAGTCTTCAAATTTGTAAATAGTCAGCATTCTGGATATTTAAAGGGTATGTTTGAGTTCAATAGGGAAAATCGAGGTAGAGGTCATCAGCATAAACTCATTATGAAACAAAGTTGGACTAGGCTACGACAGTCATTTTTCAGTAGAAGGGTTGTAGGACATTGGAATATGCTACCAGGGGATGTCGCTGATGCAGTGACACTTGTTTCCTTCAAAATTAGATTAGATAAATACTTTACAGAGAAGGGATTAGTTCATAAATACTTGTGGGATTAGCCTTCTTTTATGCAGGTAGAGTAAGGTGATTTGAAGGGGTGAGACTGGTGGAGGGGGGGGGGTGGGGTGCAACCTCGGATGGGCCCCAAGAGGCTCTTTGTTGCACTTTTCTTTTATGTCCTTATGTCTTTATTTATGACTTTTAACATTACGCCTATGAGCGTTGCATTGAAATAATTGACTTCAGAATGCCTGTTTTTTACACAAGAGGACAATGTTTGCTTATTTTTGGTCCAGGGTGGTCAACATGTGGAACCAGCTAACTGAAGAGGTTGTCACGAGCACCAGCGTCAATGCATTACAAAACAGCTATGACCGACTGTGCACAAACAGAATGAGCAGAGGCAGCCCCTAATGAGCACCCTGCTCCCTTGTCTCTTTATCTTGTCTACTTGGTAAGCATGTACCCCCTAATTGTTGGGAACGTGGTGTAGCTCTTGGTCAGAATCAAAACAACACTGATACAGGTACTGTCTGCACTATGATAGCATGCAAAGTCTGAGGTTATGTCTAGGATGTGTTACAATATTGGAATTTTACCATATCAATACTCTCACCTTCCAAACCTTGAAAGTTTGGAAATTGGAAGTCTCAATTAAATATATGAGGTGACTGGAAATCAGACTTTATCGCACTAAGGCAACTAAAGTGCGTGTTTACGTGCTAATTCTAAGATAAAGAATGAGCTACTCCTTATTTATATATTAACTGTTACCTATGATTTATTAGCTGTCTAAGATAGCCTTACCTTTACATCGTACCGTGTCTCCAATACGTAGCCACAGAACCATACAAAACACAGGGGGGTTCATCCCGGTATTCCCCATGTATCGGCTGCCGAGCAACAAAGTTTAGCGTTGACGTTACTGGTTCTCTGGTCCGGTCGGCGCCGCAGCTGCACTTTCGAGCGTTTTGCGGTCTTTTGACGGGTGTTGACGAGCCGCAATTTGAAGTCGTCCCGTTAGATAAGTAAGTTAGGTAGTTAGGTTGCAAGTCTATGCTTTTGAAATATTTTTCCTTTTTTATAGTTTTTTAAAGCATATCTTGAACATTGAGCCTAAACAATGTCATTTGCAACATTTCCAGGTACAAATGATTAGTACATTACCAGCAATTGGACAAAGTGATCCCTTTAAATGCAGACCAGTACAGCGTATGGCCGTCTCCCCCCCCCCTCCCCCAACCTGACCGGGGCAGCGTATCGCCGTATCCTCCCCCCCCCCTTCCCCCCTCAGCCGGACCGTGACAGCGTATGGCCGTCTCCCCCTCAGCCAGACCTGCAGCGTATACCGTCTTGACTATCAGTCAGACTGGAACAGCGTATGACCGTCCCCCCCCCCCCTCAGCCGGACCGGTGTAGCGTATGGCCGTCTCACCCCTCAGTCAGACCTGCAGCGTATGCCGTCTCGCCCCTCAGCCAGACCGGGGCAGCGTATGGCCGTCTTCCCCCCCCCCCCCCCCACTCAGCCAGACCGGGGCAGCGTATGACCGTTTCACCCCTTAGTCAGACCTGCAGCGCATGCTGTTTCACTCCTCAGCCAGGACCGGGGTAGCATATGGGCGCCCCCCCCCCCCCCTCTCTCAGTCGGACCGGGGCAGCGTATAGCCTTCTCACCTCGCAGTCAGACCGGGTCAGCGCATGGCCGTCTCACCCCTCAGTCAGACTGGTGCAGCAGCGTATGGCCGTCTCGCCCCTCAGCCAGACCGGAGCAGCCGTATGGCCGTCTCGCCCCTCAGCCAGACCGGAGCAGCCGTATGGCCGTCTCGCCCCTCAGTCAGATCGGTGCAGCGTATGGCCGTCTCGCCCCTCGGCCAGACCGGGGCAGTGTATGGTTGTCTTCCCCCCTCTCAGCCGGTTCGGAGCAGCGTATGGCCGTCTCTCCTCTCAGTCAGACCGGTGCATGGTATGGCCGTCTCGCCCCTCAGCCAGACAGGGACAGCGTATGGCCGTCTCCCCTCTCCCCACCCCCCTCAGCCGGACCGGGGCAGTGTATGGCCTTCTCACCCCTCAGCCAGACCGGGGAAGCGTATGGCCGTCTCTCTCCCCTCCCCACTCAGCCGGACCGGTGCAGCGTATATGGCCGTCTCACCTCAGTCAGACCGATGTAGCGTATGACAGTCTCTCCAATAGCCCCTCAGTCCTCACACAGACCGGGGCAGCGTATGGCCGTTTCCCCCCTCAGCATGGATTAAGGGAAGGATAATTGTCCACGGTAAACGTTATCTTAAATAGGATCGTTCCTTAGGCGCAACTATACGTATCCCGTTCAAAATATTCGCACCGCACCGAGAAGCGTGCGGCGACAGCTGAGGCGGACCAGAGAACCAGTGACGTCACGCTAATTATGAACGATTGGGGCGCTAAAATCCCTGGATGACTCTACCTCTCTTTTACGGCCTTGACAAGACAGGGGAGGCGTTCGGTTTGCCTAATTACAGATTGCCAAACCAATCAGATTGCCCAAATTATATATTGCCCACATGATCAAATTTGCTAACGGCTGTTTGCCTAACGTCTTTTTGCCCAACGGCCTACTGCCCAACAGCTTTCTGCCCAACGGCTTTCTGCCCAACGGCCTACTCCCAATGGCTTTCTGCCCAGCGGCTTTTTGCCCAACGGCCTACTGCCCAATGGCTTTCTGCCCAACGGCCTACTGCCCAACGGCTTTTTGCCCAAGGCTCACACTGCCCAAGGAAATTCTACCCAACGGCTTTTTGCCCAAGGCTTACACTGCCTAAGGACGTTGTGCCCAACGATGTTTTCCCCAACGTACGCTCTGCCCAAACTCAGCAGACCTATACCTATCGTGTTCTACCCTGTTCTACGCGGCAGAATCGCGCCGACGACGGAGACATCTGGCGGTCGATATAAAGCTTTGAGCTTTGGTCAGTAGATGCCCCTAGGTATGGCGCCTGAAATAGTAGGCTCAAGGCTGTGCCGCGGAGGTGTTTCGGACACCTGTGCGTTGCGGGACAGTCTACCAAGGTAGACGGCATCTCATTAGTTCACGGTGCGTATTGGCGGTGTAACGTTGGCGGCGGATGTAAAATATTTGTGAATTGTGCGTTATAGAGGTACTTGTGTGGATCTGGTTATTCAGTGTCGGCGTGTGGAGTTTGTGCCGCAACCGGGCCTCTGGGAGAGTGCATGGCGGCGCGCGCGACTAGAGTAGAGGGCGGAGCGATCGGGAGAGTAATGACCCGGGTGACTACTAGAAGATCCAGGGGTGGGGGCAACCAGGGCAGTGCAACTTGGGCACAGTGGCGGTGGAAGATATTTTCGGATTGGGGGCAAAGAAAACCAGGGCGCCCCCTCGGGCAAAGCGCCCCCCCCCCCCCCCAGACAAAAAAAAACATGGCTCGAAATTATATCTCCTCAGATTTAGGCCACAATATTATACCAATAGAACGCCTTCTAAAACAGGTTTGAAATATAAACGGTACGGGAGCACGCATGCAGGCGCGTAACCACCACTAGGGTCACTGGGGATCAGTCCCCAGTAACATTTTCGGATTTTACATTACGCCTATGGGCGTTGCATGGAAAGAATCGACTTCAAAATCCAATGTTTTCCATGTTGAAGCTCAATCAAATTTGGTGACATTGCATACCTACAAATATGACGATCCTGAGACCATGGACAGCATATTTGCATAATGCATGCATAATGCATCTCCCTTGAGAGCACTTTGTGCGATAATAGGGGGAACACACACTGTACTGTACACATGTTTTCTTGAACACGGGTACCTGAATGCCAGGTGGTGTTGATGCTTGGCATTTTACCTGGCATTGAATATTAATGTTTTAGGGCCTCGAAACATTCAGTATTAGTGCTTTATTAACCCGCACCCCGCTGGGGTATTCAGCCGAACACGGGGGGGCAGATTATGTCCCCCTCGTTATCATCCGAACCAATAACCGCAGCGAGACGGGCAAGGAGTCCATCGCAAGCTCTTAATGAGACGTATCTAAAGCATACGCGAGATTGTCAAAATAAGGTCACATGTCAGGTCACAGTCAGGTCAAACATCCAAATTAAGGCATTTGAGTTTTTGGGCCTTATACTTTCCATCCAAAGCCTTAGATTGCGACTATTATCAGTCAAACACACTGTACACACCATCCACATGTTAGATTGAAAACGCATAATTTTCAGCATGACAAATGACATATACAAATATGCTGTCCATGGTCTCAGGATCGTCATATTTGTAGGTATGCAATGTCACCAAATTTGATTGAGCTTCAACATGGAAAACATTGGCGACAGATGAAGGAAATCATATAAACGGAGTACATTTTTTCCAGCGACAGGTTGCTGGGATAAGGGGGTACTGTACCCCGCTATCTGAAGAGAGGGGACGTGTCCCCCGCGTCCCCCCGATGGCGCCGCCCCTGAGGCAGTGGGCCATGTATAGGATAAGAAGCTCAAAATGTTATAAATTCAATTCAGCGTTAAGAAGAACCGAATACGATGGGGATGGTTTCGTTATGATGATGGCCACCGATGTGACGCCGCGAAGCGGCGTGAAAATGTAAATTTTTGGTCGTGGAAAAAAAAAATTAATATTGAAACCAGACCGTGAGTGGAGCCAAGCCTTAGGAACCCCGTTTCGTCGTTACACGTCTCGGTATGATGACAAATATTGAAATGAAGGTAGTTTTTCATATACATTAGCCTCGGATAGTAAATCACGATAACCTGTGGCAGTCAGCGCTCAATAATACATATGATAATAATAACGTGTATGCATATGTACCGAACTGTAACAAACAACAGGTAACAGTGCAAATGGTTTGAAAGCAGAAAGGGGCAGAACAACTTGTCCGCGCATAAATGGTCCCTGTGGATCTGGAGGAGCCAAGGGGGAGATGGCTTGGCGAGATGGTCCTGGCCTGGTCCCTACTATTAGCTCTTCGGTCCAGCAAGCTGGGCACCGCTGGAGCAGCTTCCGGGTGCCGATGTCCGCGTCTTTGCGTTCGCGACGCCTTTTTCGGAACTCGGCAGACCAGTTAAACATGTAGCCCGCTTGAAAGGTAATATTTTATGAAAGGAGTGGGCCCTGGTGGAATTCATTTTCCCATTTTCCAAATTTGTATAAGCAATTGCGAAACTTGTGTCATGCCGCGAAGCGGCGCGAAATTTCCACTTGTTGACTGCGTATAGGTGAATTTTGACTGCTGCAAAGTAGAGATGCAAAAATTCCCCCAAAAACAGGAACCGGCCCCGCACCGCCACCGCTCATACATGAGTTGGGACCGGCATCAAGGCCGGCCACATGTGGCAGCACCCGCCAGGCCCGGCACGCGGCAGCTCAAGCTAGGAATCTGCATGTATACTTCATTCTACACTTAAAATCTTTTAGCAGAAATATTTATAGTTTGCAATGTGCATTTTGCACCATTTTAACACACACCACATTGAAACACCAATGGATAATGGATATATATGGACCATGGAGTAAAGAAATCCCACACAAGTCAGAACTTGAGATAAATAATCAACAACAGACTAACAGGAAAGTCAAACAGGTCAAGGTGAGTAGACTTCTTTCATCTTTGGTGGTTTGCAAAAATAAAAAACAAAAATAAGACGCATGATAGATATATAGATCATGCAAGTCCAAACGAGCAGCTTAAAAGTATGTAATAAGTATGCATTCATCACTCAACATCACACAATGCAATGTTTGGGTTGTAATTGTAATAGCTTCTACAAACAATGTTGAGGTTAGAGGTACTAC
>JAXIVJ010008902.1:7500-53438 GCA_036785665.1 Chirona hameri | reverse complement strand
ATGCAAAGTGTACATGTCTCTGGAGTCAGACCCCAAACTGCGGGTCCCTGTTGTACAGTGTACATGTCTCGGAGTCAGACCCCAAACTGCGGGGTCCCTGTTGTACAGTGAACATGTCTCTGGAGTCAGGACCCCAAACTGCGGGTCCCTGTGTACAGTGTACATGTCTCTGGAGCCAGACCCCAAACTGCGGGTCCCGTGTACAGTGTACATGGTCTCTGGAGTCAGACCCCAAACTGCGGGTCCCTGTGTACAGTGTACATGTCTCTGGAGTCAGACCCCAAACTGCGGGTCCCTGTGTACATTGTACATGTCTCTGGAGTCCAGACCCCCAAACTGCGGGTCCCTTGTGTACAGTGTACATGTCTCTGGAGTCAGACCCCAAAACTGCGGGTCCCTGTGTACAATGTACATGTCTCTGGAGTCAGAACCCAAACTGCGGGTCCACTTGTGTACAGTGTAGCATTCTCTGGAGTCAGACCACAACTGCCGGGTCCCTGTGTACAATTACTGTCTCTGAGTCTGACCCCAACTGCGGTGGGTCCCTGTGTACAGTGTACATGTCTCTGGAGTCTGACCCCCATAACTGCGGGTCCCTGTGTGCAGTGTACAATGTACGATGTACATAGTCTCTGGAGTCAGGACCCGGTGTACAGGTCAAGAGTCTGCCTGAACACTAACGGGTTACAGGTCAAGAGTCTGACCCTGAACAATAACAGGTTACAGGTCAAGAGTCTGGCCCTGAAACACTAACAGGTACAGGTCAAGAGTCCTGGCCCGATCTTGCAGTTGCACGTAATACGACTGGAGCCTATAAAAAAATACACGACCATGAGGTTTCAGCGCCAGTGGTTGTACCAAGCCACCTTTTCTTTGAAGTCAACAGACGCACGGTCTGCACCTCTCCGATATAGCAAACAGTCTCTGTACCCAGCCAGCTGACTCGATGGAGTCGGCAGGAGAGCGGCCCCGGCGTATCAAGCGACACCAGTCGCCAGACTCTGTACCGAGTCCACATCTCCCTGTAGTTGAACCTAGTCAATTGTATATTATATTTATTGACCAAACAACCGGGGGCCCAGGGCCCACTTACGGTTGAAGTCGTTCAATCAGCAAATTAAAACATTCACAAATCACACGAGTGTCATGGTACAATAAAACAAACCACAAAACTATACTGTATTCAATGCGCCGCCTCTCCACCTCCTCTCTGTACCTAGCCAACCAGTTGATGAAGCCATCCAGACGCTCGGCTGGCACTCCGGCCTAGGCCGTACGGCGGGTCCCTGTGGACATTGTCTGACCTGTTCACAGGGCGTGTTTACGGTGCGGGGGCTGCTGTGCGTGGGTTGTTAACCCTCGTCCCCAGCGCGACGGGACGCTGGATCAATATGTGCCCAGGTGACAGGACGCGGATGGTTACGGTCGCCGTCAGAGGCCCGGGGATCGATCGATCGGCTCGGGGCATCTCTCGCGTGTCAGAGTGGGGCTATCAATGTCAGCACGTTTACACATTTAGAATCCCGGGACGGATAACCCGGGCGCGTGGCCGAGACCCGGACGAACTTGGACGCTGTAGACCGACTCCGCAGGTGGTCGGAAAGGACGTTTGCGAGGCGTCTGGCGGAAGCATGTTCCATTGTTATGAGGCTATCATTAGTTTTGTTAATTTGGCATAAATGTTTGTCGCATCGCTAGGAAAAAATCGCGAGTCATTGTTGTGTGGTTATATTGTGATGAGTGTTGGTCTGCTGCAAACTCCCCCGTCACGCCCTACAGCTATATGCCTCCATTTCTATCCGACAAGGTTCGGCGCTGACAGGACGGATTAGGCCATGTTCAAAAATGCATTCCTTGTATTGTGATAAACATACCTGGATGTCAATCAACAGGTGCTAACAATGACACATTTTTCTGGTAAGTAGTGAATATTGTAGTTATGACGAGCTACAACGATAATTCTGTCCGTGGTAGGACAACAAGGAACGGGGATGTAATTTATATTCTGCGATATGGTCCGATGCTGTATTACAATGCTAATGGTCCAATGATACCGTCTTTTATCGCCACCATTGCTCATAGCATAGATGACCAGGAAATCAAATAAATTATGTTTATCCTGTACAAACTTTAACGCCCGAGATCAGAATAAAAAGTCTCAACACTCCCACTAGCATGGGCGTTGGTGGGGGGGGGGGGGTGACAATTCCCCCAGTTAAACAAATCAGGGGACGCCCCCCCCCCCCAAGAAAGCAGACTTGCTTGATTTTTTTCTTTCTGAATCGTTCCAAAGGATATGCAACTTTATTTTTCTTCGCTCAAATTTACATGTAATTTTTAATAATATATCGTTGAGTCCTTTCTTTGTACATACAGATGTAGGTACTTGATTACTTTGTAGAAAATAAAATTATGATATGGCAGCTAGAAGTTGGTACACAAGATTGGTTCTGCTATGATTGATGTCAGTTGATCCATTCATTCCACCATTCATTCCAAGGCCTTAGATACAATGAGCAAGGCAGCGAATAGCGTGACCGTCATGGGTACATCCATCAATATGCTGGTGTGCAAACAACAATCAGTTTTAGACTTTAGTCCCTTTGAGACGCTGGAATTTATATTAATGAGTGCTAATAGCAGCTATGCCTGGGTATAATTTCAAAGAACTCTCTACAATCCTATGATAAGTATATTTTGAAATATTCCATAAGAAGGTGTAGCTACTAGCTTGCTGGGCGATAGCGAAGAAAAATTCCTCGAAAAAAAAAAATAAAGTTGTCCACGGAACTCTAGCTAAATAAGTTTTCCACCTCTAGGGGCGGATCCAGGGGGTCCAAGGAGCCATGATATGCCAAGAGGCCATGCCCCCCCCCCAAGGTCCTGAAACAGTCATTTGCCTCCCCCGTCTGAAACAGTGATTTGCGCCCCCCCCCCCATCACGGACAGATGTCAGCGTGTGAATGCTTCTCACAAAATTTCAAATGAAATTGTTGCAGTGCTTTGGGAGATAATGACATTTCAGTGACGTCATGTCAATGCCATTTTCGTGCAAAAGCGATAAATGTTTGACAATCGTAGAAAATCGAGTGTTGAAGAAAATTGCAAACAAGAATTAGAAAATCAAGCAAAGGCACCATTCTCTCAAATAACAATCTCAGATTTTGACATTTTTAGATTCTTACCCCAAAAATAAAATAACTGATTTCGGGGAAAAACACGCAGAGTCAACATTTTCAACGATATTTTATATAAAAAAAACGGCTCTCCACTCCACGTCCGCATCGGCCGAACGAAGTATGAGACGATATCCAAACCAAATTTCAAAGCATTTATCCTTTTTTAACTGGACTTAGGCTCCCTAAGTATAAGTAACTCATGAAGTATAAATTATATTTTACTTTTTGCTTTTAGTGACCAGATAGGTGCATACAAAATATATGCCACCACTGTATTTCCTGAGACAAAACTGATCTAGAACATTGCCTTTGTTATGACATTATCAATTTCAGATGTTTCCCTTGTGTGACCTGATCTTGACTGAGACCCGAGGGTCCATTTATATGGGGTCAGCGTTGTGAGTATGGCTGCTAACATATCGAATTATACATGTGTAAATAACCCATAACACATGTGTCGCATGTTTTTTATTTTGTATTCTCAACATCGCCGACGTGATGACCCATTGATGGACGAAGTCGAAGTTTAAAAACAAAACACGATATTACACATTGACATTCACCTGATTTAACCACACTTACCCATGATAAATCAAGTGAATATACGAAAATAAGAAACACTGCCTGAATCCTAAAAATAAACGCTATACGAGCTGACGATACAATAGACCTCTTCGTAGACCTCTTGCCAATAGTGATCTTCTTGTGACCTGACCTTCACATTGACCTTCGCTTACAATTTCATTTTCGCTTATGTGGGAAATTCATTATACCTATGAGAGCACTTTGTCGCCGACGGATGCTTTTGTGCGAGAATAGTCGCAATCCAAGGCTTTTGGAGGAAAGTCATGGCCCATTAACTAAAATACCTCGATATTGACCGTTGACCTCGCTGTGACCTGACATGTGACCTTATTTGGAAAATTGAGTGTATGCTTTAGATGCGACTCGTTGAGAGCTTTCGATTGCCCGCCTTGCGCTTGTTGCTGCGGTTATTGGATCGGCAGATAACGAAGGGGTGTGTTGGGCCCTGGAATACCCCAGCGGGGCGCGGGATAATTAGGAAAGAACTCCCCCCCCCCCCCCCCCCCCCCACCCCCCCCCCCCACACCAACCAGTTTAACGACTGTTTTGCGCTAAGGGAACCGACGCCCCCCCCCCCCCCCAGTTTTTTTTTTTGCGCTGACGACCCGACGTCATCTCCCTCCCCCCCCCCCCCCCCCCCCCCCCCCCCCCCCCCCCCCCCCCCGCTCAAACGACTCCTCGCGCTGGCAGCCCGGCGCTACACCCTTCCCCCTCCCCGGTCAACAACTTTTCGCAAGATGAAGCTGAGCGTAATTTTCTCCTCCCCCCTTCCCCTCCAAACTCGAACCCTAGGTCCGCCAGTACTGCTCCCCCCCCCCCCCCCCCGGTCAACAACTTTTGTTTTTGACTGCGGCTGTGACTGTGTCCCCCCAGTAAAAGTCCGTGGCGACGCCCCTGCAACTAATAATTTTAAAACGAACATGCAGATGGATATGAATAGAGGCAAGTAGGTTGTAATGTAAGTCATAATTACAACCTGTAATCTAACATTCAACGAAACAATACATTTAACATGTCAGCGAGCAACATAATACCAGCTCTGTTCTTGATAACAACAAACGGTGCTGCAGAGGACTATGCCGAAATTCATATCAATGACATCTTCAGTGAGTGCATTTTTTTTTGTCCAGCGCAGTTCTGGATAAGTATGGATGATACAGAGAAAGGAAGAGAATCATATCGTATAGGAGCAGCGGTTTGCGTCGGCGTACCTGTCATTGACTATTTGCAGAACCCTCAATAGTTCGGACGTTAGAAGGGAACAACGATTGTTTACTCCTCCAGCATGTTTGGTACAGCGTCCAATAGCGTTGACACAGACATTGGGCTTGTTTGTTCTGTGTCAACTGTAGTTCTAACAGCAGTCTCTCATCTCCCTCAGTCTCCTTCTACGACCCCCTCACCCCCACACCCTCGCCCTCACCCTCACCATCACCCTCACCCTCACCCTCACCCTCACCCTCACCCTCACCCTCACCCTCACCCTCACCCTCACCCTCACCCTCACACTCACACTCACCCTCCCCCTCACCCTCACCCTCACCCTCACACTCACCCCTCACCCTCACCCTCACCACACCCTCACCCTCACCCTCACCCCTCAACCCTCACCCTCACCCTCAACCTCACCCTCACCCTCACCCTCACCCTCCCCTCACCCTCACCCTCACCCTCACCCTCACCTCACACCCTCACCCTCACCCACACCCTCACCTCACCCTCACCCTCACCCTCACCCTCACCCTCACCCTCACCCTCACCCTCACCCTCACCCTCACCCTCACCCTCACCCTCACCCTCACCCTCACCCTCACCCTCACCCTCACCCTCACCCTCACCCTCACCCCTCACCCCTCACCCTCACCCTCACCCTCACCCTCACCTCACCCTCCCCCTCACCCTCACCCTCACCCTCACCTCACCCTACCCCTCACCCTCACCCTCACCCTCACCTCACCCTCACCCTCACCCTCACCTCACCCTCACCCTCACCCCACCCTCGCCCTCGCCCTCGCCCTCGCCCTCGCCCTCGCCCTCGCCCTCGCCATCCCACCCTCACCCTCACCCTCACCCTCACCCTCACCCTCACCCTCACCCTCACCTCACCTCACCCTCACCCTCACCCTCACCCTTCACCCTCACCCTCACCCTCACCCTCACCCTCACCCTCACCCTCACCTCACCCTCACCCTCACCATCCACCATCACCTCACCCTCACCCTCACCCTCACCCTCACCCTCACCCTCACCTCACCCTCACCCTCCTCACCCTCACCCTCACCCTCACCCTCACCCTCACCTCACCCTCACCCTCACCCTCACCCTCACCCTCACCCTCACCCTCACCCTCACCCTCACCCTCACCTCACACCTCACCATCACCCTCACCCTCACCCTCAACCTCACCCTCACCCTCACTCTCACCTCACCCTCACCCTCACCCTCACCCTCACCTCACCCCTCACCCTCACCTCACCCTCACCCTCACCCTCACCCTCACCCTCACCCTCACCCTCACCCTCACCCTCACCCTCACCCTCACCCTCACCCTCACCCTCGCCCTCGCCCTCACCCTCACCCTCACCCCTCACCCTCACCCTCACCCTCACCCTCACCCTCACCATCACCCTCACCCTCACCCTCACCCTCACCCTCACCCTCACCCTCACCCTCACCCTCACCCTCACCATCACCATCACCATCACCCTCACCCTCACCCTCACCCTCACCCTCAACCTCACCCTCACCCTTCTCTTTCTTTTTCTCTTTCTCTTCTCTTTTCTCTTTTCTCTTTCTTTTTCTTTTTCTTTTTCTTTTTCTCTCCCTCTCCCTCTATCTCTCCCTTTCTCTTTCTCTCCTTCCCTCTCCCTCTACATCTCCATCTCCCCCTCCCTCTTCCTCTCCTTATTAATGAGCTGGTGTTTTTATCACGCGCACTGAGTCTGCACACTGGAGAGGGGCGGAGGCGGGGACGGAGGCACTTTTGTGCACCTCCCCCTGATATCTCCGAAAGTATGAGAGCTAGAGCAATAAACTTACAGGATATGTGGCTGCTATGATGATCGACATTTTCTAAAATTTGGGTGACCTTAGGTCGATATGTTCAAGATCAAATGAGGTCACGGGGGTTACAACTAGACATTTTGTACCAATGACCGAACTTGACCTCTTCCGTGACTTCATAGGTCACCATAATGGGGTCAATGAGATGTTTCTGGCATTAGGTTACCCAGAGATGCCGAATGGCGTTTGAATAATCCCGATCCGGACTGCTGGTGCCTGAGATATCGCTTCGCGGACCGCGATTCTCGCCGCCATCTTCTATTTCAAATCCATATAACTCAAAAATTCACTGACCGATTTGCAATATTTTAGTGTCAAACGATCCGCTATTGTGCTGGCTTAAATGTAACGAAGTAGCAGTGGCCTGCCTTATTTCTTGTACGAGTTTGTTTACGAAAAACATGTGGCGGGGTGGGGGCACAAAGGGCCCCACCCCCTTCAGTGCACGTGTTAATATCGCTTTAGGTATGTGTGCACTTCATAATCATTGTTATATTGAGATAGAAATCAAGCGCCGCTTTGAATGCACGTTTTTTTCTTAACTAAGGTGGTTACTTCAACAACATACAATTAAATTCACTAACGGCCCCATTCAATTGTTATTGAATGAATTTGCTAAAGAAGCTCACGCCTAGTGGTTGGCCAGTGGACATTGATTTCAGGACTTCAGTCATTGGTGGAGCTTTTCAGAAAAAGTTGGTGGGGCAAAATGTCATATGGGCTGGCTGTTTGGCATGGTTTAGGCGAACAATTACAATTTTAACGTCAGGAAACCTTCAAATCTGACAAAAGTTGGTGGGGAAAACACCAAGTTGGTGGGCAGTTGCACCACTATTTGAATAGTGAACTCCACCCGTGACTTCAGTCGCACTATCCTGCAGTCCAGGAGTAAGAACTTGAATGAACTGAGCTGCGACAGAAAACGAACACCTCCCACTTCTCTGCAGCACGAGACGCTGCACAGGCGGCTCCATTTAGTGAACAACTGATCACAGGTGTAGACAATGCCCGCTGCATTTGACCCTGTGGTTAGCCGTGCCGCCAGCACCCGCCCCGCCGCGCCGGCCGGCTGGAGAGGCGGGCTGCGCTGTGCGTCTCCACCCATTGAAGGAACGCCTCCCGTTCTGGGGCCGAGCCTCGTCAGGATGAAGTTACGGCGATAATGCCAGTTTAGCAGGCCGACAGCCGGTTGAGCGGCCCCCTCCCTGCGCACTATGCAGAGGACGATAAGTGCGACATTAATTGAGATTACTGGTTTGACAAGACGCGGAAGCCACATTTCATGAGGGGCTTATCGCAACGGGAGGAGGGCCGAACAAGACTTATACCGCCCGGCGCCTGGGCAGACAATGCAACGGGAGAGCATTGCGCTGGATTAACAGGTAGCCTAGTTGCGGTATCTCAAAGAGGTAATGCAATTTGTTGGAAATATTTGCGGCGTTGCTGGTGCGTGAGTGGAATGGATGTGATATAAATTGTGATATAAATTGGTATAACAATGGAGCAGGGATATGAATGCAGGCAGTAGCAAGGAACTCGCCATATAATTTAGCTGTCGATTGCAATAAATTGCTGGTACAGACTCTTTGTATGCCAACAAAAAGATAACTGGACATGGGGGGGGGGGGGGGTATTATGGAAGGGTCTATCCGATCCAGGGCTGTTCCATGTCAGCTGAATTAAAAATGTATAATACAATGTTTGTCGGGTGTATTGTTTGTTTAAATTCTGATCAAAACGTGTCGAGTAGAAAGCTTCCTTGCATCCATTCCTTCGAGTAGAAAACTTCCCTGCATCCACTTGCGTTGACAACTCAAGATACAATTTGTCGGGTGTATTGTTTGTTTAAATTCTGATCAAAACGTGTCGAGTAGAAAGCTTCCTTGCATCCATTCCTTCGAGTAGAAAACTTCCCTGCATCCACTTGCGTTGACAACTCAAGATACAAATTGCAAATGGTCTCCGTATTTTTGAATTATCTATCATTCACTTCACATTAAATTTTAATTAACGTTCGACCCGTGCACATCTCCTCCCATGTTCGTGCCGTCTCGCCATGTATTTCCATGTCGTGCTGAGCGGCGCGGATGTAATTGTTTCGCGCCCCGGGTCGATGACTGGCTGGTGCAGACTGCAGTGACTCCTGGCTCAGTGCAGCTCGCGCGGGGTAGGGCGCAGCGCTCGCTGCTCTTTAGCGGCCTGGGTGATCGCCAAAACAGGCCGATAAACGACCGCCCCGCTTGTTTGCCTTATGGTGTCTTATTATAGCAGGCATATAATTTAGGGTGCTACGACCGGCTGTTGCAGCGCTGCATGCAGTAGATCTTCACGATTGCATGATAAAATTAGGGTGTATGTAATGAGCGTGCGGTGGGCGATGGTCGTTTCGCGGTGGGCGGTCGGCCCGGGGCGGTCCCAGAGCGGCCAGCGACGGGCTCCGTGGGCTGCACAGAATCGGCTCACAGTCGGCCGCCTCCCGTCCCTATACTCTGCACTGAGGGTCAGCCCATGCCGCCACAGCAGCAGTGCAGGCGGCTATCAGGCCGTGGGTCCCGGGTCTTCACGGCCCAGGCGTTGCTGACGGATACACACAGACGCCGCACGCGGGGGGTGGAGCCGGAGGGAGGTGGTAGTTAGCGGTAGCGCCCGCGGAACACCAGATGCCAGTTGTCAGATAATTGCTGCGTTGTGAAGGCTGCACGGTGAAAACAATACCACGAATTGCACCATTCATAGTGTAGCTCGCTTAGCGGCCATTCCGGAGGGTAAGGAAGGCACGCAGGTGCCGGTAACGGAGAAGTGCGATGGATCTCTCTTGCAGGCTGCAGTAATATTATTTTGTAGTTTTTAGCTGCTAGGAGCTGCACTGCAGCTGGTGAAACCCGACGGTCAACGAGGCGTAGACAAATCGCTTACAACCCTATCAGATTAGCTGAGATAGTGTGTGATTCAGCTACGTTGGAATTTAGCACCACTTCACAAAAGCGCAGCTGATGGAATCCAATGATCCATTTACCCGACCCAATTTTTCAACGGTCTTGCGAAACCCATCGTATCCGTCTATTGATCTGCGTGGCTATAGCTAGGTGGCAATTGAATTGGTTTTAGGAAAACAATTCACGTCAATCAAGCCGTAATTGACACCGTAATTGACAGTGATGTATCTGTTCACCGTCAATTTAGTGCAAAAAATGCATAGACAATCACGTTTCGCTGGTAACCGCACAACGAAACATGAGCGCTGAGACTGAAACGACCGTTTAGCGTTGCCGCAACACGACTATCATATGAGTCGACATTCCGTCAGCGCCAATCATCCGGCTCTCATTATGTCCGCCGGCTCTGAATCATGGCCGCCATAGTTGGGTGGGAAAGTGGCGCGCCTGATTCAGACAATTGCCACTGGCAGCTGTGAAGGCGTCCCCCGATTGGCTGGCTCGGGGCCGGGCAATGGCCGCCCTCCGGAGGCAGGTGGGCCGCAGCCAGCCCTCCCCCCTCCCCCCTCCCCCACCCCCACCCCCACCACATCCCACCCCCGGCGGCAGCTGACGGCCTCTGGTCCGATGCTAACGTTCGAACAAACGGCCAACGTTCTGCTTAGTGATTCATCAGGGCTTGTCACGTCATCGTGCAGACCATGGCTAGCAACAAACATGGCAGACCAACACGGTAAAGTACTCTAATAGTGTTCGTTATTTTGCTGTGTATATACTATATATAGTGAATAGTGATGACAATTTATTTCAACTATATAAAGCAAATTGCATGTCTACATTTTCTCCCATTTCGAACTTCACATTTCATGACCGTTTCTCATTGAAAACGCCGAGTACCGAGCGGCAGGAGCTGGTCTGGCTTCAGGGTAAAGCTTGTTTTGAGTGCGAATGAAAACCTCCACACAGGGTTGTGACTAAAAACATGTTAGGTGGAGCTCCCTGAAGAATGCCATGTTGCGTATTTTTCTGTTACACGCGTTGAAAACGTGTTACGGTCAGCGTCAGGTCAGCATTCGGGCATTATCGAATGTTAAAATAAAATAAAATAATGCAGCCACTCAGTCGGGCACTTGTATCATCTCTCGTACATTCAGCTATCCCGACGAGGATATCCATCATCTAACTTTGCATTTGAATGCGTTTCAGATATTATTAACAGCATAGGTGTCGATTTGTATACTTTTGGGGTGGCCCTCACCCCCCCCCCCCCCCTCCCCAATGGTACCAGCTCGGCCTCCCCAATATTTTTAGCCGCTGGCGGATCCAAGAGGGGACAAAGCGGCCAAGGTTCCAAAACCGACTGAAATCGGCACTTAATTGTCACGTTTGCTATTTGAAAAGGCGATCTACGTAGCTTTTACTAAGAAAATCTTGTTTTAAATCACCTCTTCATGTATAAATATGCAAAATACGGTGCATTTGTAACATATTTGCACTGTTTTATTTTTAGGGCATTTTGCCGAAGAAATCGTTTTTTTTTATTTATTCATTGTTTAGGGGTCAAGAACCAAAGTTTTTTTAAAATTCCGAGATGCCCATTTTGTAGCCCTTGCCATTTGCTATCTTTAAACGTTTTTCGATTGCATTTTGCTCAAAGTATGGACTTTGTACGATCTGTTAACCCGCCATTGACTGGGGGGGGGGGGCGTTTAACGCCCCCTCGTCAGGGGGAGATATTGCCCCCTCCCAAAATCAATAGTAGGTTAACATTGCCGTTTTACTAAATAAGGGTACCATGTAAGGACACGGGCCTTCTGGCGGATGCAGACATGGGCCAAACACGTTGGTTTGAGGGGCCGTCCGACAGAATTTCAAAACTCATCAGATTTCGTCTGTTTTTTTTCTCATTATGAATTGATGAAAAATACCGTTTTTGTGCAAGTTACCTATTATTTCTATAAAATATGTTAATTTGCAGCCGATTTCGGTGGCTTCGGTAAAGCCATGGCGCTGATAGCCTCCCCTTGGATCCGTCCCTGTTTCCCCTCCCCCCTCTCCCAATCGTTTTGCAAAAATCGACACCGCTGATTATCAGACTCCTCCCCAGACGGAGAAAAATTGGCAAATATGGGGATATTCGAGGATATGTATCAGGAGCACATCTAAATATTGCAAATTATCCGCCACTGTATTTTCTTTTTCCCCCTCTGCCCTGCTTAATCCCCCGGGCTTTGGGTATTCAGTCGAAACGAAATTCATTGGTGGAAGATTTTGTTCCCCGTCTTTCTCCCGAACCAATAATCCGATAGAAACCCAACCGGAAGCAATCGAAAGATCTCAACTGAAACGCAATTTCAACGCAGCGAGCTTTCTTCTAACAGGGATCACTATTAGCTGTAACGAAGAAATCGCATTGGAGATAATGATAAATGACTTTCACATAGAACAGAGCTGTCTCGCATACAAAAATCACTGCCACCGAAATATCATAGATGACAGTTGCTCATGACCCACTAGGACAGAAAGTTGTCTCCTGACAGATACCACCGTCAGGTCTGTAACAGAGAGCTATCGCTTGGTAGATGACAGCTGTTCTTTCCGGCAGATGGCGCTGCAGTCGTGTGGCGTTTCCAGAATATCGTGCTGTCGCGATTAGCGTAGGGGTTCAGTGAATATTTATCTGACTACGCCGCCAACGCTTACCTGGTACAACGTACACGGTCCAGGATGTCGATAAAGCCCTCGACAAGTTATCGTTCCATGTTTTAGCATACATTACTGCGAATGATGTCATCCTCCCTGATGAACATCGTCATTCTGTGAAGTGATGAACTTGCTTGAGATCGAAGTTTGATTTCGCACGACCCTACCACTGTGAGAAGACGTGCCTACTTGTGACACCCAATGGCGGCGCCACCATGGGGGCAGGGGTGGCAGACTGCCACCCCTGTCGTGACACTGGGGAGGCATTGCCACCCCTAAAATTTAGGCCACCGTCAAAGTTTTACCGATGCTGTTTTGTCAAAATTGTAGCTTCCGGCCGCTGCGAACATATGGAACAGTTCCCTTCGTCGACCAATGCAAATTTTAGTCACGCTAGCCAGTGGCGTATTTAGAAATCAGCCAAGGGGGGGCCACATGCTTTTGGAGCAGAATTCATGTTTTGAGTCTTGTCTTACCAGGGGCGTCGCCACCGGGGGGGGGGGGGGGGGGGGGGAGTTCGCTCGGAACTAGTGATGCCAAAAAAATACAGCGTTAAATCTGTTAGATGAAACCGGTTGTAACTTATTCATAATAAATTAGTGTATGATATTGATGTTCCCATTGTAATATTCAAAGAGATATAGGTAGACAATGCTTATTTTGTTCAAGAACCATATAGATAATACGTATAAAACCGCTTGAATTATCAATAAAAAAACTTTGTCCTGGGTATCTTGAAATTTACACACAAATGGAGTCTGTGTCGAATGGACACATCATATTCTGGAGTGTGACTTCGGCGCCAGGGGGGGGCCATGGCCCCCATGCCCCCCCCCCTTAAATACGCCACTGACGCTAGCCTATATTGCTATTCAAACTATACGATCTAGTCATGACCATAATATTTGCCAATTTGACCGAAACTTTCGCTCTGTATCGGGTAATCTAACTTGACTTATCTAACCGAGAGCACGCCAATGCAACAGCTGTGCCGGCGCCACTGGGCGGGGCAGGACAGGGCGGCGGCAACGGGCAGAGCAGTGCCAAGCAGGGCGGGACAGGGTAGGACGGGACAGGACATGGAGGGACAGAGGCGGGGAGAGGCAAGACAGGGCAGGACATGGCAGGATAGGGCGGGGCAGGGCAGGGCAGGGCAGGGCAGGACAGGGCAGGACAGGGCAGGGCAAGGCAAGGCAAGGCAGGGCAGGGCAGGGCAGGGCAGGGCAGGGCAGGGCAGGGCAGGGCAGGGCAGGGAAGGGAAGGGAAGGAAGGGAAGGGAAGGGAAGGGAAGGGAAGGGAAGGGAAGGGAAGGGAAGGGAAGGGAAGGGGAAGGGAAGGGAAGGGCAGGGCAGGGCAGGGGCAGGGCAGGGCAGGGCAGGGCAGGGCAGGGCAGGGCAGGGCAGGGCAGGCAGGGCAGGGTATGGCGGGACAGAACAGGTAGGGACAGAGGCGGGGAGAGGCAAGACAGGGCAGGACATGGCAGGATAGGGCGGGGCAGGGCAGGGCAGGGCAGGCAGGGCAGGACAGGGCAGGGCAGGGCAGGGGCAGGGCAGGGCAGGGCAGGGAGGGAAGGGAAGGGAAGGGAAGGGAAGGGAAGGGAAGGGAAGGGAAGGGAAGGGAAGGGAAGGGAAGGGAAGGGAAGGGAAGGGAAGGGAAGGGAGAAGGGAATGGAAGGGAAGGGAAGGGCAGGGCAGGGCAGGGCAGGGCAGGGCAGGGCAGGGCAGGGAAGGGAAGGGAAGGGAAGGGAAGGGCAGGGCAGGGCAGGGCAGGGCAGGGCAGGGCAGGGCAGGGCAAGGCAAGGCAGGGCAGGGCAGGGCAGGGCAGGGCAGGGCAGGGCAGGGCAGGGCAGGGCAGGGCAGGGCAGGGCAGGGCAGGGCAGGGCAGGGCAGGGCAGGGCAGGGCAGGGCAGGGCAGGGCAGGGAAGGGAAGGGAAGGGCAGGGCAGGGCAGGGCAGGGCAGGGCAGGGCAGGGCAGGGCAGGGCAGGGCAGGGCAGGGCAGGGCAGGGCAGGGCAGGGCAGGGCAGGGCAGGGCAGGGCAGGGCAGGGCAGGGCAAGACAGAGGTGGGGCAGGGCAAGACAGATAGTGGAACAGGGCAGGGCAGAGGCAGGGCACGACATGGCTGTGGCGGGGAAGGGCAGGGCAGACGCGTAATATTTTAATTAAACAAATACAATATCATTAATTTTAACCCGTGCACACTGCACAGTCGGGGTTCGCGCCAACCACAGACTGTCGGGAGGGGGGATTGCCGCCCCCCCTAAGATCTCGAAAACCACATGGTGTAGCGATAAGCGGAACACGGCGTTAGATAGCTAGAGACAAGCTCTATCGAAAGTATACTGGCCATTTTTAGGCCGGTTAATATTGAGATCACCAGAGTTCACCAAAAGTAAAATGTCGGCTATATATGGGTGTCCTTAGCAAAACCGTATATATCTCGATAACTCAAAGAGCTAGCGACACACGGAAAAGGTTCGGAAGAAAATTGAATTTGCTGTCACTGAGCTTCCATCATAATTTACCTAAGGTCAATAGTTAGGTCAGCAGAAGCCATCGAACTTCAAACATTCTAAGAAATGCCGAATATCTTTAAGAAATAACTTTTGACAGGAGCATGATATAGAACACGGGTTTCATCATTGCGTTTCTCTCGTCGAGGTACATCGAATGATATATCGAGTGACCTAGTTCGGTCATTTACAAAATGACCTAACCTGGTCAGGTCAAGGTCAGGTCAAGGTCAAACTTTGCATCAATCGATGCGTCTCGTCGAGCTAAATACAATGGCGAAACCCCATTGCTCTACCTTGGTTTGGCAAAGAGTTATTGAATAAAAATCGCACGTGACATGGGGTTACCTCATACCTGAGTTCGCCTCGAAGAGGTCAAAGAGTTAAAGGAAATAGTTCACCTTCAACATTAATTTTAAACTGAGATAGCAGTTGTGTAGCCCGTGTTGGGAAACCCCTATCTGCAGGTCTTCTTGAATGAAAAGACTCTTCAGCCGAATATATTGGATTTTTTGGGCGAAAGAATGCGGTGCTGGCGAAAGAATGTGGTGCTGGATCTAGCCCGGGCAGAGGCTATACCATCAGCCAATCAGCTTGCAGCTGGTGCTAGCAAGCGAACCGCCGGCCGCTGGTTGGCACATCTCCAATGCGAGTCTATCCTTACGCATTTTGATAGGGAGAAAAGAGGGCGATGCCATCAGTATAAACTTATTGTTAAACAAAGCAGGACTAGATCGATCGCAAGACAGTCGTTTTTCAGTACAAGGGCTGTGAGCCATTGGACCAATTTACCAGGTGATGTAATCAGTGCAGCCACATTAGTTTCTTTCAAAGCTGGGCTCGACAAATATTTTGCGGGAAAGGGTTTTGTTTATAAATATTCCTGGGATTAGTCTTAGTTATAGTGATACACATATGTGAATATACATAAGAACATACCCCATTGAAATAGGTTGCTTACAAGAAAGGGATTATTTTGAGAAGGAAGATTGTGTATGTGTGGGACTAGTGTAATTACAACGTTTGTATGGATTGAATGTCTTGTGAATGTAGATTGCTAAATTCTGAGGTTCGTGTGTGCAGGACGCTTTAGTGTTAACGATGTATATGTACTGGATGTTAAATTCTGAAAATGGTAGTGTGTATTACATGATATGGTGCCCTGCGAGGCAATGTGTGTGGCCGTTCATGTCCGTTGTCACATGTGTGCCGTTCACGTCCATGTGTGCTGTACAACCCAGGACAGGCCCATGAGGTTCTTTGTTGTGCTGCAAATTTATGTCTTTATGTCTTTATGACTACTTTCGAATCTGATTGGCTGAACCATTTTTTTTAATTTGCGTGACGTCAGGACTCTGGCTCAGAGAGTATGCATATAGTTTGTATAAACAATAATAATTTACGGCCTTCTGTCCTGAATCGGCGCGATATAAGGCGATTTTTGACAATATAAAAATAAATTGTATTAAAAATATAATCAAATCGTGTTTGGGAAAATTTTCCAATGTGAGCTATTTTCTTTAAGAGAGGGGCCCGGGTGGCTCAGTCGGTAGAGCGTTGGGCTCGGAACCCATGGGTTCCGGGCTGGAGTCTGGCTACTGGCAAGGTCATTCGGTTCCCCTGCTTGAGTCGGCGTGAGAGCCCCCGACCATAAATGTCGACAGTCACTTAGTCATAAAGCCCCAATACCACCAGACTTCAAGGAACATAATTGTGGCATTGCACTTGGCACAAGAGTAGTGGGTCTAGTGAAAACTGGTCAAATTTAGCAATTTCCCTATGGATTTATATGTGTTTTCATTTTTTTCCATATTGACTTATAGTGGGGAGCTCACGAAATCGACCTAGCCTTCGGTCACCGATATAACAAATTAGAGATATACGAATTGTAGACTTACTGATGACCTTATGAAATCTTGTGAGTTTCAAACCGTTCGGTCAATCACTGTGGATTTGGCACGACCACAAACTTTCAAAAACTTGCTTGGAGGTGGGGTCACATAACGTGACCTGTTGACCTGACCTGAGATGACCCTCAGGTCAAAAAAACAATGTGGGTTATTGATGCCCAAACAGTCATGCCAAATTTGGCGGCTCTGCGCGCCGCCGTTTTCCGCTATTCATGAAAATCCTCAGGGAGGGGAGGTGATAATCCGTACAAAATCCGTACCCCTGGCAGTGCACGGGGTAAATTGATTGTTAATCAATATCTAACCGTCGCCTCCTGCATCGATTCATGTCGGGCGCCGTCTGCTTGCACGTTTCTTTCACGCGATAGGACTCAGTGTATTGCGATGTTTTTGTCATTTATCTGATAATATCTGGTTTTGTTGTGATAGAAGTTTATCACAAATGCCGTTTGAAAGTAGTGAATGAATGTGTGGGGATAAACTTGCATGACATATAAAAACATAGCAACAGCAAACACACCACTGGTGGACGCGTTTCGTCTTACAGACTTCGGTGCCGTATGATTAGACAAAATTATACACACGTGTGTATAATTTCGTCTAATCATACGGTGCCGAGGAATTATGTAAGACGAAACGCGTCCACCAGTGGTGTGTTTGCTGTTCCTTTGCCTTTATGTGTCATAATTGTCTTGACATTAATAAACTCGCATGTTCATATTAATTACTAATATATATATATATATATATATATATATATATATATATATATATATATATATATATATATATATATATATATATATATATATATATATATATATATATATATATATATATATATATATATATATATATATATATATATATATATATACCGAAATAATTCTACTTTACTCGGTACTTTACCTCTACCCGCCGCAACATTCAAACTTTGCCTTACATATAGGTAAGAAATGAGTAATAAATGAGTTTCTTACTCGTTTCTTCTACTAATTCCTGTCCAACGGACTGAGTTCCAAGATTATACTTAAAGAAGCTATTATTTTCTAATTATAAATTATCTAATGTCTACCACCTGAAAAAAAACGCGATACATGTCTAACATTTGAAAAACGCGATACATAATTAATCGTGGGGTGTTAGTAATAATTTATGAGCCCGGTATCAAAATAAAATGTGCTAAAAATATTTGAAGAATTTGCAAAAATGGATATCAGCTAATTAATAACACAAAAGTAGGACGAAATATGTTTGGTTTTAATCTTGCTTGTCGCGAGGTTTATAAGCATTGTATGCTTCCGTGGCACCTTTTCCCCAGTAGAGGATACATGCGTACCTACTCAGTCAATTTTGCCACCCCAGGCAAAAATCCGTGGCGCTGCCCCTGGTGACACCACTGCATTGCTCATTGGCGCCAGTATATACTGCATTTTAAACATGCAGAAAATACCAAAAGTGTGTGCTGCGTAAAGACAGCGTAACTTATTTTGCGCAAATATGGACAAAAAGTCCTGACGACTCTGTAACGTTATGCTATCACGCTTCAAAAGACCTCGCCATCTGAAATATATGACTCGGAAATTGCAACGATCTGTTGCTAAGCGAAACGGCTTTTCTGAGCTTCTGACTATGAAATGTGATACGCATTATATACCGCTATCGAGTTAAGACATCCCGCTTACATGGTGCTCCTCACAATTTGTTTAACAAGCCGTTTCAACGATGTTGGCATGAAGTGCAGCCATCTTGACAATCTAAACGACTGCGCTCGGGCTGTGCGATGGCTGTATAATTCATATTAGTCACATATCGCTCATCCGATCCGGACCATTTCCGAGCACCACGTTCTCTTACTGCAAGGATATCCCACGTCTCATTACGTTTAACATCTCGCAACGGGTTTATCGCCAGGGGAGATGAACAGCTTTCAACAAGCATTTATCCATTTTGTAAGCGATTTGAAAGTCTTATAAATTCACAACAACCTTCAGATCGGCTTAGCAAAGGCTATGATCCCATATCACATCCAAACACGTGGTTGGGATAAATTGATGCAATCAAACTGTTAATACCAGTTATCCAAGAACGAGTGACGTCCATGCTACCAAACTTGTTTATACCGAAATGATCAGCGGTCAGGTGTCATGTGATTATTCACCATTTGAGGTCAGTTACCACATTAGGGATCAGGAATAAGGAATCCTCGCATTAGCCGACCAAAAGTGACACAGCACCCACGCTGTGTCACCGCCTGCAGTCAAACCGCTGAGTCAAACCACACCCAACCGGACGCACTGGACCCCAATGACGTCATTTGTTTTGAACGGGCCCGGATAGCAGTTTATCGGGCTGGTGACGCCCTGACCGTCTCTGCGGCGGCACGGATTGATGCTGCAGCGCGTCGGCCGTTAGATGTTTGGGTGTCGCCTTACTACAGGAAGCCGACCGAACGGATGCACGGCGGCTTGCATCTCAAGGGTAATCATGCACCAATCGGGAGTGCATCCTTGCTTGGCGCCGGGGGACAACAGGCCGATTTCGTCGGCATGTTGAGTTACATGTCACGATACACAGATTTTGGATTCCCTGAATAGCACTGTGGGCGGAGGCTGACAGTTTCATCAGATTAGGGAGGTCTCCGTGGAAATGTTTCTTTAGGGAGAGATGTTTGAGCTGCATGCTATTTCCAGGAGAGACGCTGCTGATAGTTTCTATAGCATGGCTCAGCAATATACATGTACTCCATGGTATACGTTTCGTTGATAAGTTATCACAAAGTTTACTTAAACCACACACCATACATGGTGACATGCTCACCACCACGCGATCAGTGCCTTCCCTTTATCTGGCAGGCGTCGTGCAAAGGTAACAAACAATTGGTTCTTGGTCACCGACTACAGCGGAACAGAGCACGACCCTCTTCCAAAGTTCGACACATGTTGTATACACAGCGATATAACACCAAATCTGCTGAGCACGAAACATCGGTAGCTCGGCTTTACCTCCGAGCATGGTTTATCTCACGAATAAAATGTGAATGTGCCAACGGGTAAAGGTTGCCGGGTTAACGATTCTCTAGTGGTGTTGTACCAAGTATTTATACAGCATCGATTCATTTGTTGCGATGTACAGCACTGCGATTGGTTGTACCTAGTTATTGTATCAAGTTAAATATGATATTTGTTTATCATATTAAGTATTTATCTGATATATATATATATATATATATATATATATATATATATATATATATATATATATAATATTTTGCAAAAGCAAATCACTAACGCATCCCTATCTCCAGTTTGTACGTGTTCCGGACGTTAAATTTCTCACTCTGCTTATGGTTATGTAGTTTCCAGTCATTACACGGAGGTTTGACGTTAACTTAAACAGTGCAGAGTGAGGATCGTTCCACACAACAAAGCCATCTCTTGGAGTCCAACAGCTCGTCCGACACCATAGAGGGTCAGGGTCAAGGGACAGTTTTTCTCACCGGTACTTACTCGTACTTGGACTTCCCCTCTGGACTTGCGTCACAAGTGCGCTCCACTGACTTCTGCCTGGCGCCTCGCGATAGGGTGACCGTATTGTATTGACATGAGAAAGTTATTCAATCTCCTGCCGACTTGCGAGAAACAGGCTCAATCAAGCGGCATTGCTGTTTAGGGGCGGATCCAGGAGGGGGGGGGGGGGCAAAGGGGTCATGGCCCCCACCCCAAAGGTCCTGATACTATGTTTTGCCCTCACCCCAAAGGTCCTGATACTATGTTTTGCCCCCACCCCCCCCCCCCAAACGGTCGGACATACAGTTGTAAAAAATTGCCTTTGCAGCAGCCAAAATCCAGTGAAAAACTTGACAATTTCACAGTTCGGTACATATGTATACAGTACAGTTATTATTACCAGTAAAGCGCCTTTTTGGGCGATGGCCGAGCGAGCGCGCTCTGGTAAAGCTAAAACAGGTTTGAAATATGAAACGGTAAGGGAGCACACGTGTAGTAACACAGTCATTTTAGTCCTCCAGAAAAATTGCCAGGCCTCATTGCATGCCAACATAAAAATTAAGTTGTATTAAATTGTTCATGATCTCCTTTCTCAAATCCGTCAAAAGGGAGTACGTTCTGAGCGCTGCATGCTTCATCGTATAAATTAATGCTTATAATAATACAGCCATTTTTTATCCAGAATCATTTTTGCAAGTTTTTTTTGTTCATTTCGACGTTCGCGTGTGCCAACTGCCACTCGCTGTGGTACCACCGCTATCAGAACGCACCATATCAAAAACAAAATTGATGTGATGGACCTATCCAATAGTGAAAACCCAATCTCAATCGGAGCAGTGGTTGCAAAGTTATTAGCTTCCGAAAAGCGTATGTATGGCCGGGTCGGGCCGGGTCGGGCCGGGTCGGGCCGGGTCGGGCCGGGTCGGGCCGGGTCAAATGTAAATGTGTCTAGTAAGTTGACGAGAAACCTCACGGGCGCTTCGCGCCCGCTCGGTAATTATATGTACTATTGAGCGCCGACTGCCACCGGTCATCGTGATTTACTATCCGAAGAATATGTATATTAAAACTACCTTAATTTCAATATTTTTCATCATACCGAGATGTGCACCCAGGAATAGGGTTTACCTGAGTCCATGGTTCCAATATTAAAATTTCGTTTTCCACGACCTAAATTTAACATTTTCACGCAGCTTCGCGGCGTCACATCAGTGACCATCGTCATAACGAAGCCATCGCCATCGTCTTCGGTTCGTTGTGACGGTGAATTGAATGAATAACATGTTTAGCTTCGTATTCTCTACAAGGACCACCGCCTATGCTTCTGGGTTTTATCAGGCAAACCCGTAAAAATTTCGCGTCGCTTCGCGGCGCTAAATAACAAGTATACCTACTATAACATGAAAGTCCACATTCAAATGCTGCAAAGGCTTAAATACACGCATCAAAATGGGTATTTTTCGGCATTTCAGCCGACTCCCACACACAAATTATAGGCGACGCCCCTGGGCATGTGCGTAACCACCTTCCGAAAGAAGGGGGGGGCGGAGGCACTTCGAAGTAGAATCTTTCCATGCAGCGCCCGGGCCGCTCGGGCGTAATGTTAAAATCCGAAAATGTTGGGGGGACGCGTCCCCCCGTCCCCAGTGGTGGTTACGCCCCTGCCCCTGGGTACAGCTGACAATTGACATAGTTTTGCTCAGTGCATAAGGCAATGTCGGAACAATAAAAACTGCAAGCTGACGATCTTTCCTTTTTCGATATCCCAAAAGGTCGAAAAGCTAAAAATATATATATATATAAATCGAACAGTTGCAAAATAAAGTGGCCCAATTCCGAGAAGAAATTCGAAACTGGGGGTAGGTAAGGTCTGCTAAAAACGGTTTCCCCCCACCCCCCCCCCCCCAAAAAAACGGCCGGCAGGATCCGCCCTTGTTGCTGTTTCTCTATGGTTCTAGGTGACAGTAAATTGCTATGTGTTCTAAGTCGTTTCGAGGTCGTTCATAGAAGTACTTACTCAAAGTACTTCTATTAACATAGAAGTTCATAGAAGTACTTACCCTTCACCCAAAACCTATCGGGTAAAGTCTTCTTGACTTTTATGCTATGACCTTTTTTCCCATGTAAAGCAAGCAACAGGTGTTATTCAAACAACAGTGCGCATATTTTTACACACTGATGACGTGTAAAACCGAACCAGCTGTTTTAGGTCAACGTCACCTTTAGTCACACTGACCTTGGCTGGTGTGACCTTGGCTGTGTCAAGATCAAACTGCCGAGCACAGTCAGTAGGAGGTATAATGTGTGTTGTACCTTAGTGTTTTACGTCTAGAAGACGAAAAATGATCTTAGGGCTTTTTGTTTGTTCACCACAACCTACTTTGATTTCGGATTTTTAAACAGGCAATTTCAGAAACTGAAAAATCTAGAAATATTCATTTGATTGCATGATGGGTTATTCAATAAGGTTGTCAAATGTTTGAACTGAATGTCATACACGGATTTAAAATATCTGAAATAAAAATACATTATTGACAATTTTAACATGTCCTGTTTAAGAACTTTCGGACATGACTTCACTCTGATGTCATTTCCGGCTGTACTACAGTTACACCACCATTATCCGTTTGCCAAACCCGCGCAGAAATGATTTTAGAGAGGTTATTAAACTTTGATGGCTATACGTTCCGTGGTTTACGAGATACCGCGAAATAGCGATGGGGGATAGAAAATAGCCGCCAGTATCTCGCTCTCTCAACTAGCTGGCATACCGGCATGCACTGTCGCGTACGTGGTTAGAAGCAGGGGCTCAACCACAGGGGGGACGGGGGGGACATGTCCCCCCAAACATTTTCGGATTTTAGCATTACGCCTATGGGCGTTGCATGGAAAGAATCGACTTCAGAATGCCTTCGTCCCCCCCCCCCCCACACACATACACTTTCGGAAGGTGGCGGCGCCCTTGGTTAGAAGGATTCTACCACATCTCTGAGGATCCGAGGCACAGTTTTCTGTCAATCGAGTTGACCATTTGCTCCTCCGGTCTAAATAGCGAAACGTTTACACTAAACTGAAACGTTTACACTAAGCGGAAACGTTTACACTAAGCTGACGGGATTAATGACGGGCCATTATTAAACACACATACACGCGTGCGCGCACTCGCACACCGGGCACACGGCACAGGGCACAGGGTGCACTGGCGGCTACCGTGCCCCGGCAGCTTCATTGGCCAGCGGAGGCAGCTTCCGTCAGCCGGTAAGTACATACAGAGCGGATGGCGTGCGGGTCGACGGGTCCTTGGTGCGACAGGAACATGAATGGAGCACCGCTCGTCCCGCCCGCCTGCTGGCCGCTACCTGTTCAGCGCCTATAGGGTTACAGTACCGCGCGCGGTGGCCGGCGTGCGAGGTGTCAGGCAAAAACGCGTAACCTGATCACGATCACCACACACTGGCGTGCCGGCGACGAGGACGGTCTTGACACGCAAGGCACGCCAGCGGCTGAAGTGCAGACCGACGATGTCACGCGGAACGCACTCGGTGTCTCGGTGGCACCAGGAGCGCGCTCACGCTTCAGTGGCGGGCGCCGCGTGGTTTGCGCGCTTAGAAAGCCCGCACATAGTCACCAGTGAACACACCAGTGTGCGGTCATCCTGATCAGACTTCGTTCTGTTTTTGCCTGACACCTTGCACTTGAACGGACGAAGCTTTGGTGGGAGCTGACTGCTGAGTCGATGGGAAAGTCTTGAACTTTACTCATTCAATGTAGCAATTTATGTTTCACCCCTCGGGATGTGAGGACTCTTTTGTAATTTATATGCTGGTCTGAATCTGTTGTGTGGATTGCAATTGCCAGTCTTTCTCTGTCTGTTCTTTCAGCTGTGCGGACTGCTATGCTTCTCGAGTCTCTGCACGTGCACCGGCCACCAGCCTAAATCCAAAATGAGTGTCAGCAATGACTACGTAAGCCGATGTTTATCTGTAATACGACGTCCAACCGACACATGCCATGCTATATCAGAATGTGACACGTGTACCGACGTAATGACATGCATCACGTCATGGTGTGTCGTATAAGGTATCATCGCTGGTCACACAGACTGTTTGGTCATAGCGTGATGTACGCTTTTTCAGTTCAAAATGGAACATGATGTAGTGAAACGTGAGCTTTAATGCCCAGATAATGAACATGGCATTGCCGACACAAAGAATGTTCAATACTGAGACATTCACTTATTTTTGTTACCTGGTCTTAAACTTCAAAATAATGGGGAAATTATGTGGAATGTGGCTGGTAAGCGTATACGTTCTTATAGAATTAAGGAGGTCATGTTATTCATCGTATTCATCGTTACTCGTGTATGCACAGGGCGTATCCTCTTGAACACAAATATCGAAGGCTGAAATTCCCACATCGAAAGGGTCACATCTCTCCCGACAACCAAAAAACATGCATGAAACTTGTGGAATCCAGTCGCCTCTGCGTGGACCGCGACTACATGCCTCCATCACAGGCGGCAACAGTCGCCTCTGCGTGAACCGCGACTACACGCCTCCATCACAGGCGGCAACAGTCGCCTCTGCGTGGACCGCGACATACATGCCTCCATCACAGGCGGCAACAGTCGCCTCTGCGTGGACCGCGACATACATGCCTCCATCACAGGCGGCAACAGTCGCCTCTGCGTGGACCGCGACTACATGCCTCCATCACAGGCGGCAACAGTCGACGGATTCCTGAGATAACCACATCTGCGCTAATGATGAATTACATCCGCGAATTAGCGCGTCAGACTCCCGGCGGCGCGGTCATATAACGTTGGCTACACGTGGCGGCTCGAAGGCCCCCGACGGACCTGGTCGGCTACATTCCAGCGGCTGCCCCCCCCCCTCGCTCCGTCCGTCGGTCGGTTGGACTGTGGTCGGCCGTCTCTGGCCTAACACCAGCAGCAGGTTGGACTGTGGTTGACCATCTCCGGCCTCACAGCAGCAATAGGTTGGACTGTGGTCGGCCGTCTCCGGCCTCACAGCAGCAGTAGGTTGGACTGTGGTTGACCATCTGTGGCGTCACAACAGCAGTAGGTTGGACTGTGGTCGGCGTCTCCGGCCTCACAGCAGCAGTAGGATGGACTGTGGTCGGCGTCTCCGGCCTCACAGCAGCAGTAGGATGGACTGTGGTCGGCCGTCTCCGGCCTCACAGCAGCAGTAGGTTGGACTGTGGTCGGCGTCTCCGGCCTCACAGCAGCAGTAGGATGGACTGTGGTCGGCGTCTCCGGCCTCACAGCAGCAGCAGGTTGGACTGTGGTCTCCGGCCTCACAGCACACAGCAGCAGTAGGATGGACTGTGGTTGACCATCTGTGACGTCACTGCACCAGGTTGACTGTCTGTGCATTGCAACAGCTGGCGAAGTCAGGCCGATATGTATCATACAGCCGGTCCAGTCTATTGGGAAATTTTCGCTTGAATATGGTGATGAGCCTTATGGGTGTACTGCCCCGAGTGACGTGCTGCATCTTGCAGGCTATCCCGTGTATCAAACCTCAATAACCTCTCCTAAATGTCATAGCTCTCCCTCTACATAGAGGTCGGCGTATGCAATGACTTCTGTAAGAGAATGAAAGCTTTATTTGATGAATGCCTGGCCAGAATCAGAGGAGTTTGCCGTCTGCAGCGGCGAAGTCAGCAGAGTCAAGAGTGCACTGGTGATATACAATGGATACTGCAGGGAGTTCTCCTTTGCATCTGTCGCTGATATGGGATATCGTAGATTATAGGTACAGCTGTGGTTTATTTGTCGCTTTCTCGCTGTCTCGCTCTTCCCACCATTATCTTAGAAAGACAATGATGAATTGAAATTGCAAACACATGTGAGAAGAAATACAGTTTTAAGAAGGTTCAAAGGGCATGAAACAATGACGTTGAAGTAGTGTCTAACTGTCTAAGCCTGCTTTGTGACCACTAAAAACAAGGCTCGAATCCCACTTCCCCAGTAAGTTATCTAGTTCGGATAAACATATTAACTTAGACCCAATGGTTGGGCCAGTAACGATCAATCACGCGAGCCACCAAAAATAGCCAGAAAGAATGAAATTATGTTAAAAGCTCCTCATGAGCCCCTTTAAATTAGCATGCAACATAATATTTGTCCGTATCCGTGGAACATGCAAAAGTTATCTAAGTGTTAGTTTTGCGAAGGAGATAAGCCAAAAGTAAATAACATTGACTTAATCAGCCTGGCAAGATACTCAAGAAAACTACATTAGTAAGTTTCATCTCGTACATTGACACATTCATTCAATGGGGCATTATTATTTTATTGTTTTTAGTATTCATTAGGTAGTTTATTTTCATGTATATAACATCGCAGGCACTGACTTATATGCAGAGGCATTGACATTTAAGACAGGTTATTAAAGTTTGATACACTGCATTGCCTACATGATACAGCACGCCACTGTTGGCGGTACATACATAAGCCTCATCACCATATGCATGTTCAAATATGCATAGGTCCTGTTCTGTGCAGAATAACTGGTCGGCGCTTCGCTCCGTTTTTTTGTGTTGTTGCGGAGTACCTACTTCAGAGCGTTTGTCATCCGTCGCTTACTACTTGGGTATCGAAAAGTAAACTCCACTCGAATTGTGCATATGAACACATCACACAAAAGTCACATGTATCTAGTTCGTGTCGCATTTATATTGAGTGTCACCAGACGTTTTGAAAATGCAGCGGTGACCGAGCTTAACCCACGCCGTGCCGGGGGGGGGGGGCTTTTAGACGCCACCCTAAGGTTTTTCGAGGATAGCCAACAGACGGTGGCCCGCAGCGCCGCCGTTTTTGGCACAGCTGTTCGGGCATTAATTGTCACATTATGTAAAAAACATACATCGGGTCATCTCAGGTCAGGTCACCAGACCAGGTCACGTGACCCCACCTCCAAAAAAAAATCCGGTCGTACCACACACAGTTTTTTGGCCAATCAATTTCGTACTTACAGGATTTCATAAGGGCAATAGTACCTACAATACGTTTATCTCGGATTTTTAATATCGGTGACCTAAGGTCGAGTCGATTTCGTGACCTCCCCACTATAAGTAAATGGGGAAATAATAAAATGCTTACTATTCTGAGGATACGGATTATATCAGCCCAATTCCTTCCGGATCATGTTATCATAGGCCATTCTTGAAGTTCCAGGTGCAATTTTTGTTCAGTGACCCCTACAGGGTCAGATGAAGTCATCCAAGGTCACAAACACTTTTTTGTCAATAACTCTCGACAAAATCAAGATAGAAAAGTGAAACTGGCACCAATGTGTTGAACGAGATGAACATATCTCGTATATATCTCGTCGATGCAAGTATCCCAACGTGCAACATGACCTATTTTGGTTACCACTTGACCTTGACCTGCGGTCAAATTTATAAGTTGACCTAAAATGGTACTTATGCATATAGTACGAAGTACCTTGACGAGACAAACACAATGGTGTCAAAATTATTTCCCTATCTTTGCTAGGTAAAAATATATTTGTGAAAACTGTTTTGCTAAAAAATAACCTTTGTGACATTTGATAAGCTCTGGAGCCTAAACTATTGACCTGAGCTAAAATCTTAGGACACTTTTGCTATTGCATTTTTTCAAGTGCTTTCCATTGCTTTTTCCGTTTGTTCCTAACTATCATAGATAGTCCTGTGATACCTGGGGATTTCTGGAGCGAAGTCCTAAAACTTGTAAATCTGACCCTTGATGACCTCTGGTGACCTCAATATTGATCTGAGAGAAAAAAACGTGCCTGAAATAGTTTCACAGTGCATTTTAACAAGCTTTCGAACGGTGTTTTCGGTTTTTGTCTACGTTCTATAGGAGCCGAGTTAGAGGGGGGCGTCGAAACGCCCCCCCCCCCCCCGGCACGGCGAAGGTGGCGCCGAGCACCGGCAAAGCGCGGGTTAAAGGGAAATATTCACCTTTTGATCTACTTTTCTGCATTATCTTATGCATCGTGTATGGTATCAAATTGATCGAGTCTCAAATTAAAAATGAAATCACAACATTTTTTATTTCTAAAATTATGCTTTGGGAAATTTAACAAACAAGTAAATATATTTATTTCGGAGTTCATAATCGGTGTTTCCCTTCACTATTTGGAAGCGCGACATATCTGGCGCTTTTCTTTCTTTTGATAACGTCTCTGATTGGTCCCAGAAACAAATCACCGACGCTACGTGCCCAAGGGAACTTCTGAATTAATTGCCAGTTTTTTAATTGTTTGTTGATTGTTTTTCTTCTAAGCGTTTTTTTTCATGATAAGCTAAAGCATAGTGTTATATACAGCCAGAGACAAAACTATACAAAACGCCTAATGTTGAAAACAAATGAAACAATTTTCACAAATTGAGGGTCGCAACCATTAACTAGGCCGTCGTAGTGTGCCCAAGTTAACTGCTAATTTGGTTACCTTATTATTCAATGTTTGTTGATGATTGTTCACGATATTTGGGCACATAATCACAATAGACAGAGTGCAATACATATTTTCCATACAATTTTGTCAAAAAACAATACGAGACAAGCCCGGAATTCGAAATTCGTTACCAAATACTTGCAAGTACTGGTCGTTATAAGCGTGGAGGCGGTGGATCGCTTATCAGCATTGACTTGAAATATCTCTCGGTAGGAATTGTTACATGCAAAATGTGATAAATTTACAATATATTTTGGTCTCGTCTATCGATTTCAAGTAATAAAT
Source organism: Chirona hameri (assembly GCA_036785665.1). Lineage (NCBI taxonomy): Eukaryota > Metazoa > Arthropoda > Thecostraca > Balanomorpha > Balanidae > Chirona > Chirona hameri. The sequence goes on along the minus strand of JAXIVJ010008902.1, from coordinate 24,289 downwards.
CCATTTTTGTGGAAAGATGTGAATGTTTCCCTTTAACATTTTCCAAACTGAGATTATGTGTATTCTCAGAGACGACATGTAACTGTCACAGAAACAAGATAAGTAATGCGTACACACGTACCCCATATATCTGTAGTTTGAGTGGTGCTACACCACAGTGTGCCATAAATGCAGCAATAAAATGGCTGCACAATCTGTTTTGCATGAATGATTATGTATGGGTCCCGTCTGAGTAAATAATGCATGTTACCGTCTTAGCGCGACCGTTTTATGCATACAAACTGGATATTCTGCCACAGTAAATCAATCTGGCGCAGTCCAGACGTCAGTGGCGCATCCCGAACAGCCGCCCGCTCACATTCGTCTAGGTGGGGCTGTGATACATGTCAGGCTGGACGGCTGCAGAACTCAGCTGCTTCCAATCGATATTTTTCAGGGACAGTAGCTCGGTGTCTGGGAAGGTTCTGTCATCTAATATTCACAGATAATCTAGCAATTTGATTACTAGCTAAATGCCAGCAAATAGGAGGCAACATGTGCAAAAAAACTTGCAAACTCTCGGTCGCCTGAACGCCTGAATCGTCCTTCCCTCCCATCGGGAAACGTTCCAGTTCTACGGGCATCCTAAAGGCAATGACCGATCGTTGCAGTGCAAGGGAAGAACGAGCGGCCGTCACATTGCCACTTTAGGATGCCTGTAGAACTGGAGCGTTTCCCGATCGGCCATCCTAGTGTCTCGGACAAAAACACTGCCCTAATTTGTGACCTCTGCCAGACCGTATTGCCGCTGAGGGCAAGTCATGTCGGACGAATCGATCGTCAACGACAAAAAACTGATCTTAATTTCATTCACTAAGAATTATGCGCTAACAAGGCGATAAAACTGGTCTGCTGGCGGGATCACCGCCGACGTGATCACAAAACGGAAATGACGGGGAAACATAATTGGGTGGTGTATCGTGTTGCAGTCACGGTTTGGGTCTGATTTATAGAGATGGTGCTCTACGATGACCTGGATCGCTGAACCCCGAGAAAACGGTCTCACAGTAGATGACACGAAAATGCGCATGCTCTATACTGCGCGATGGTGATTTTTGTACCAGATTTTCTGAAATCTGATTTGACTTGAAAATCGACTCGCTCTTTGTCTTGATGAGCATAGGTTTTTACAATGTTAAGCTAACAAATGGCATAATCGACGATTCCTTGAAAGAAGATCCTATAAGTCTGCTAAAATAACACAATGGAAGAGCTCCGCCAATCTTAAAAGTGAAGTTACAAAACCCAGAGCCATGGAGCCAAGGACAAAGATTAATTTAAATTCAGGGTCATACACCCTGGTGCATGGCCACCTGGGGCTTTAGTGAAGAATCCGGTTTCAATTCGGCTTTGCTTCTTCCATCTCTGGAGAGTCTCCGCTGTCTCTGGTGCGAGCAAGTCACGAAGGTCCGTCAGACCTCGTTATAAGAGTACCTCGTTGCTTTGTACACGTTTTTGTGTGAGTTTTACGCTTCCATCAGCTTGAAGGGCCCAGTGAAGGCTTTCAGATTTATACGGTCGCTAGGCTCGACCAGGCAAACCATATGTTATCGATTCTTTTTAACTTTTACTCTCTTTCTCTCTTTTCCTCTTCCTCCTTCCCATCTCTCTCTTCCTATCATTTGTGCTCGCTTCTTCTCATACCCAGTCTTCTCTCCCTCCCCTCCCCTCCCCTTCGTCCCCCACCTCCCCCGCCTCATCCTCATTCACTGATCGATCAACTTCTCCTTGCATTTCCCACGCAGTATCTCTGCTGCGATCGCCGTCTACTCGCCCGTTCCGCCTCCGGTCACGTCTCATTGGAATGTCAGGTTAACTCAGCTCTCCTGGCCGGATTGTCGGTGAGTTCTCCCAGTGAGAGGGTGCCGCGGCGGCCGAGTGGCGGAGCAGCGGAGCCGCGGAGCCGGAGGTGGTGTTACCAGCTGATGCATCGGTACATGTTTACTGACCCGTCCGGCATTCCTCCACAGTCACATCTCCATTGACTTGTCGGCGGCACGCTCGCCTTTAAATGACATGAACAATGGCAGGGAGACTTGTTTTGAACTGCGCCGCCGCAGCTCTCGGGTATGGGCGAGGACCCGCCGGCCAGGAGGTTTACGACTTGCGCGTGGCCTAAGTGTCTGGCTGAGCCGTGCCGGGGACTGTCGCCGGCCGGCCGGGCGGGCCTGATGTCGGGAGATAGGCAGCGGAAGCGGCCTGAGCCGTGCCGGGGACTGTAGCCGGCCGGGCGGGCTTGATGCCGGGAGATAGGCAGCGGAAGCGGCCTGAGCCGTGCCGGAGACTGTAGCCGGCCGGGCGGGCCTGATGCCGGGAGATAGGCAGCGGAAGCGGCCTGAGCCGTGCCGGGGACTGTAGCCAGCCGGGCGGGCCTGATGCCGGGAGATAGGCAGCGGAGGCGGCCTGAGCCGTGCCGGGGACTGTAGCCGGCCGGCCGGCCGGGCCTGATGTCGGGAGGTAGGCAGCGGAGGCGGCCTGATTTGATTTCAGTGGGAGCGCTGGATAGTATCTACCGACGGGTTGTTGTTGAATACATTTTATTCCGCATTATACAAGGGCGATAACATACAATGTTTTAGGATTGGCGCAAAAGCTGTGGATTGGCGCAAAAGCTGTGGATTGGCGCAAAAAAAGAATTGGCGCAAAAGCAAAAACGGGTGGGGGCAGTGGCATTGCAGCAACTCAGCATCTGGAGTGGTCAACTGGTTGAGACTGGTTGTTTGTATCAGTTTTCTAGCTCGCTTTGTTTAGCGCATTGTTAATCATTTGCAATTAAAATTGAGACCAGAGATAACTCCGGGCAACATTTGTTTACGTCCAGAAAACTGAACCAACCGGTCATTAGGGACTATTTAGCGGGCATTAGTCCTGCAATTGGAGTTAAACACATGTTGCCCGGCTGATATGGAAGACTGGGAGCGGTGCCAAGCGGACAGAAGACCGGTTCCAGCTATAGGTCGTCAAACTCGCTTATCGCTCCGGTGCAAACCGATGACAAACGAGCAAAGACCTTTCAAAAGACACGATGGCCTCAACGGATACACTGACCAAGCTGATACACTCTGTTGTTATTCCCCATCTGACATACTGCACACCCGTCCAGGGTGGTCCGCGCTCGAATCCACGACAACACCTCCAAAGAGTTATGTACCGATCTGTATGCGTTCTCATAAAAACACCAAGTGGCGCTCGCATCGCACTGTGATCGTGCGGCTGGACTGGAGGCTGACCGAGGATTCGCCAAGATGAAAGGACGCTATATCGATACACTACGTGACATGTATTCGCCGTATCCGCAAATACGAGTGCTTGAGCCTTGAGCCTCATATTGGTACTGAAGCTGCGGACAGATGTGGGGCACGGGCGAACTAAAGCCACGTGCAATGCTCTTTCTGAACATGTCATTGGTCGAAATAGAGCCAGTTAGCCGAGCCCCGCAACATGCCTAGAAAATCACAGCGTAGAACTGTCTGCCAGGCCGGATAGGAATGTTTTGCGAAAACCCTTACTGAAATATAAGACACCGCTCTAATCTTTTGCATTTTGCAACATACATGTGACCTCAAGTATGACCTCAAGAGTCAAGTGTGACCTCAAGTATCCCGCTTATCATGCCGCTACATTCATATTATATTATTAAATATGCTTATATGAGGGTTTGCGGTTAATTACGCTTGGTTTTAATATCCATGAATAATGTGACCGGTGTCTACCTTGAAAGCTGAAGCTTGGTACGCGGGAGTATCTGGGAAGTATCCTGATAGAGAGAAAGAGTAGTTATTTTGTACGATACAAAGTCCTTTTTGGGATATTGGTATCCATAATTGTCTTGAGTTTTAATCAATCTAGGTCAAAATGAAAATATATGGTGTTGTGTCCAATAGTTGTTCAGATAAACGATTATTTGGCATTCATTTTCTTTGCTTATTTGTGCACCTGCATTCGCTGAAACAGTCAACTGTAATCTCTTCTCTAAATTGAAAATTTGTCATCTCTTCGTTTGAGAACGTCCGTTTTTATCCTCTGTTAAGCTGATGGATGCAGTGATTATGCCGAGATTTTCCGGATTTCAAATATTTCCTGTGATTTATGCCGGCCGCCGACAAAATCTGTCTTAAGCACCGAGTTTACATGCAGTTACAAAGAGTCACTTTGGCCGGGCCACCTGCGCCGCGCTGTTATTCGCATAAGTAGCCAGCTGATAGCATAACGATGGCAATGCGTCACCGCGGTCTCTGCAGTGTCCAGCCCCGTCTCTGAGGTGACGACACTCTGATGTCCAGCCCCGTCTCTGAGGTGACGACACTCTGATGTCCAGCCCCGTCTCTGAGGTGGCGACACTCTGGTGTCCAGCCCCGTCTCTGAGGTGGCGACACTCTGATGTCCAGCCCCGTCTCTGAGGTGACGACACTCTGATGTCCAGCCCCGTCTCTGAGGTGGCGACACTCTGATGTCCAGCCCCGTCTCTGAGGTGGCGACACTCTGATGTCCAGCCCCGTCTCTGAGGTGGCGACACTCTGATGTCCAGCCCCGTCTCTGAGGTGGCGACACTCTGATGTCCAGCCCCGTCTCTGAGGTGGCGACACTCTGATGTCCAGCCCCGTCTCTGAGGTGGCGACACTCTGATGTCCAGCCCCGTCTCTGAGGTGGCGACACTCTGATGTCCAGCCCCGTCTCTGAGGTGGCGACACTCTGATGTCCAGCCCCGTCTCTGAGGTGGCGACACTCTGATGTCCAGCCCCGTCTCTGAGGTGGCGACACTCTGATGTCCAGCCCCGTCTCTGAGGTGGCGACACTCTGATGTCCAGCCCCGTCTCTGAGGTGGCGACACTCTGATGTCCAGCCCCGTCTCTGAGGTGGCGACACTCTGATGTCCAGCCCCGTCTCTGAGGTGGCGACACTCTGATGTCCAGCCCCGTCTCGGATATGGAGACACATCTGATATGATACAGATAAGTTATCCGTACGTCTTCTTAAGCTCGTTATCATCTTCCGACAATGACCGTTTTGCAGCGTTTTGTATCACTTGATCAGTACCACCAACGACATAGTTGTCTAAAAAATAGAACTTCTCGGATATCCGAAACTCGTGATGAGCTTATTTCAAGATTATCTGGAATCGTGCTGCAATTCTGCTCTGTTTTTTGCCTTGCTATGCCCCATTTGATGTTGTCTAGTCGATACTTGGAGATGAGGGGCTAATCATTTAAGAGGAATATGTAACATCGCAATCTTCTTTCTTATACCTAAATTATAAAGAAAACATAGCCGACATACTTGAGTATCGTCAGCATGCAATGGTAAAGTGACAGACGGCTAAGTCACAGTATAGTTTTGACGAGCCAGGTGGCAGCTAATGAGGACTGTCAGCAGACGTGTTTTAACATGAAATTAAACTTCGAAAATGAGATATAGTGCAAAAGTGGTTTCCCTGTTGTATATTATTACACGCAGCGGAGCAGATTCTGCTCTTTCCATCGCTCTCCGCTCAGAGGCGGCGCCACGGATTTTTGCCAGGGGTTGCAAAATTGACGGAGTAAGTACGCATGTATCCTCTGCGGAAAAAGTGACACAGAAGTATACAATGCCTATAAACCTCGCGACATACAAGATTAAAACCCAACACATTTCGTCCCATTTTTGTGTTATGAATTAGCTGATAGGTATCTATTTTGACAAGTTCTTCAAATATTTTAGCACATATTATTTTGATACCGGACCCATAAAATATGACTAGCACCCCACGATGAATTAACTATGTATCGCGTTTTTCAGATGGTAGACAATTTATAATTAGCAAATAACAGCTTCTGTAAGTATAATCTTGGAACTCAGTACGTTGGACAGGAATTAGGAGAAGAAACGAGTATATACTCGTTTCTTACATATGTAACGGCTGTACAATGTTTCAGTGGCGCTGTTCCCTGGGGAAACCGCCAGCAGCGCGCGGAACCGGCGTCGCCTTTGTCGTCATGGGGGTTGCGAGTGTTGCGCCGGGATTGGATCGGTGTGGAGATTGTGGCAGCACGGTCATGTGGAACCATGATGATTAGGGTTATGTGGAAGTATGTGGAACAAATCAGAGGTTCGTTATCAAACTGGAGTGGTATGAGAGACGGCGACGCTACCTGGAAGGCAGGAACAGGAACCCGCAACATATAATGATATATGTAAGGTAATGTTTTAATGTTGCGATGGGTAGAGGTAAAGTACCGAATAAAGTCTAATTATTTCGTTATCATTTCATAATTGGTACAAACATGCAAGTTTATTAATGTCAAGGCAATTATGACATAGACATAAGAACAGCAAACACACCACTCGGTGGACGCGTTTCGCCTTACAGAATTCCTCGGCACCGTATGATTAGACGAAATTATGCACACGTGTGCAGCGACACATGACATGTGTCGCTAACTCTTTGAGTTATCGGGATATATACGGTTGTGTTAAAGGAAATAGTTCACCTTGGAAATTTTTACCAAACACGATTTGATTATATTTGTTCATACAATTTCTTTTTATATTGTCAAAAATGGCCTTATATCGCGCCGATTCAGGACAGAAGGCCGTAAATCTGTATTGTTTATCAAAACTATATGCATACTCTGAGTCAGAGTCCTGACGTCACGCGAATGTAAAAAATGGTTCAGCCAATCAGATTCGAAAGTAGTCGCGTAAGGATAGACTAGCATTGGAGATGTGCCAACCGGCGGCCGGCGGTTCGCTTGCTAGCACCGTGGCTAGCACCAGCTGCATGCTGATTGGCTGATGGTATAGCCTCTGCCCGGGCTAGAACCAGTACAACATTCTTTCGCCAGCACCGCATTCCTTCGCCAAAAATTAAATATATTCGGCTGGAGAGCCTTTTCAGTCAAGAAAACTTGCAGATAGGGGTTTCCCAACACGGGCTACAAAACTGCTATCTCAGTTTGAAACTAATGTTGAAGGTGAACTATTTCCTTTAAGGACACCCATATATAGGCGAAATTTGACTTTGATGAACTCTGATGATCTCAATATTGACCGGCCGAGGAAATGGCCGTTATACTTTCGATGGAGCTTGTCTCGAGTTATCCAACACCGTGTTCCGCTTATCGCTACATCGTGTCTTTTTTTCAGATTTAAGGGGGGCGGCTATCCGCCCCCTCCCGGCAGTCTGTGGTTGGCGCGAACCCCGGCTATGCACGGGTTAACATTAAGTATATTTTATTTCTTTTAATTAAAATATTACGCTCTGTCCTGCCCTTCCCGTCTCTGCCCTGTCGTGCCCTGCCTCTGCCATGACCTGCTCCACCATCTGTCTGATGTCCAGCCTTCCCCTGAGTCGGATTGCCCCACCTTGCCCCACCTCTGTCTTGCTTTGCCCTGCCCTGCCCTGCCCTGCCCTGCCCTGTCCTGCCTTGTCCCGCCTCGCCCCGCCATATCCTGTCCTGTCCTGCCCTGTCCTGCCCTGTCCTGCCCTGCCTTGTCCTGCCTCGCCCCGCCATATCCTGCCCTGTCCTGCCCTGTCCTGCCCTGCCCTGTCCTGCCTTGTCCCGCCTCGCCCCGCCATATCCTGCCCTGTCCTGCCCTGTCCTGCCCTGTCCTGCCCTGTCCTGCCCTGTCCTGCCCTGTCCTGCCCTGCCCTGCCCTGTCCTGCCTTGTCCCGCCTCGCCCCGCCATATCCTGCCCTGTCCTGCCCTGTCCTGCCCTGTCCTGCCCTGTCCTGCCCTGTCCTGCCCTGTCCTGCCCTGCCCTGTCCTGCCCTGTCCTGCCCTGTCCTGCCCTGTCCTGCCCTGTCCTACCCTGTCCTGCCCTGTCCTACCCTGTCCTGCCCTGCCCTGTCCTGCCCTGTCCTGCCCTGTCCTGCCCTGTCCTGCCCTGTCCTGCCCTGTCCTGCCCTGCCCTGCCCTGTCCTGTCCTGCCTTGCCCTTGTCTTACCTCTGCCCCGCCTCTGCCCCGCCTCTGTCCTGTCCTATCCTGTCACTCCCTGTCCTGTCCTGTGCTGTTCCGTCCTACCCTGCCCCGCCCTGCTTTGCCCTGCTCTGCCCGTTGCCACCACCCTGTCCTGCCCCGCCCAGTGCAGTGGCGCCGGCACAGCTGTTGCATTGTCGTGCTTCCGGTCGATAAGCCAATTTAGATTACCCGATACAGAGCACAAGTTTCGGTCAAATTGGCGAATATTATGGTCATGACTAGATATAATTGTTTGAATAGCAATATAGACTAACGTGACTAAAATTTGCATTGGTCGACGAAGGGAACTGTTCCATATATGTTCACAGCGGTCGGAATCCACAATTTTTACAAAACAGCACCGGTAAAATTTTGGCGGTGGCCTAAATTTTAGGGGTGGCAAAGCCACCCCAGTGTCACGGCAGGGGTGGCAGTCTGCCACCCCTGCCCCTATGGTGGCGCCGCCATTGTCTCCGCTACATGGGCGTCACCACTGCACGGGGGGATACTAGGGCATTGTCCTTAGTAACCGCGTCACCACCGCGTGACCACCAACACGGGGGATACTAGGGGCATTGCCCTTAGTAATTTTAAGCTATCTCTATTATGGTCCCATGAAAGCAAACGTGCACTTGGATTTGTGCCTACTTATGTTGAGACCGTGGCGATGCCATTGGTCCGCTGTTCGCTGCAGGCTGTCTCATCTGTCCCCGAATGCCGCTGCCTTTTTACAACCTTGCCTTTGTGTCTGCACTGCCCCTGCTTGTCATGACTCCCATGAAGGCCCTATAAGAAGGTAAGAGTCATCCGGCGATTTGACCGAATCCGACTCAGGGGTGGTGACGTCATCTGGACGGAGAATCCCTTGCCCCTATACATCCCTTGCCCCTACACAAATCAATAATAACTTGTATTTTTTAAAGACTATATAGATAATTCTACCGAGCCGATTTACAGACTTGCCCTGAAAGAAAAACCGATTCAAGGTCTCTAACTTATTTAAATTACGTTTTGCCCCTAAATCACTACTATTTTGACAGCGAAGGAGCTCGTATCTTACTACTTCGCTAATCTTAAAAGACCATATACAAGCCGCGCCATAATGTCGGTGCGCCAACATTTTCCGAATAGATGACGTCACGCTTTAAGAAGAACCACGTATGTTACGGTTTTCGGGCAATTGACATACGTGGTTCTTTTTTTTTTGCCCTGAAAGAAAAACCGATTCAAGGTCTCTAACTTATTTAAATTACATTTTGCTCCTAAATCACTACTATTTTGACAGCGAAGGAGCTCGTATCTTACTCCTTCGCTAATGTTAAAAGACCATATACAAGCCGCGCCATAATGTCGGTGCGCCAACATTTTCCGAATAGATGACGTCACGCTTTAAGAAGAACCACGTATGTTACGGTTTTCGGGCAATTGACATACGTGGTTCTTTTTTGCAGGGCATTCTAGCTAATTGAGTCTATGGCGGCTGAAGGGATGACAACCCCCTGATGACTCCTCTGATTCTCTCAGTCCCTGGCTTGATAGCCTCAACGCGCTGAAGCGCCCCCCCCCCCCAACTCTCAGTCCCCGAGACAGGAGTGTCGGCTGAGTTCGGCGGCCGGTCTGTGCCGGCCGGCCGGGTGGCTGTCGGCCCGCCCAGGTTCGCCTCGTTACCTGCAGGAGTTACGGCCCGATCAGGCTCATTTGCACCGCCAGCCGCAGTGGAGGGCCGCCGGGCGGTGCCGGGCCGGAGCTGGCTGGCAGTACAGCGGAGCACGCGGCCGGTCGGGCGGCTGGACGAACCTCTCGGCTGCCTCGCCGCCGCCGCCGCCCGCAGCCTCACACGCCAACGGCCTGCTAATTGTTAACCCCTGATTGGCACGATGCTCACTGGTAATTTACGGAGCGCCTCCGGCCCCGGCGAGCCGTGTGTGGCGCAGTTGCCAGACGGGTTACCAGACGGGCCCGCCTCTTCCCGGAGTCGCCTGGCATCGTGCAGACTCGGAATGCGAGCTAATTGCGGGTTTACTGAGCAATTACCGCTGGGAATAGAGCACAGGCCTGTTCTCGGCGGCTGCAGCGTTCCGCGTCATGTCGCCCGGCTTGTTACCGTGGTAAATTACCGGCCACATCCGACTCTTGTTATGGGTGCGGTGAATGCGACCGACTCACTGCGCGCGCGCGGGCATGTTACAAGGCCGCGAGTGGCTCCGCAACGCAAGCGGATACATAGAGGAACGAGCCACAGCCACCCAACTGTGTAATTATCCCATTCCCGACCTAAAGAGGCGGTTTGTCTGACATATACTCCGTTTTGACTTATCAAGCACACAGGCGGGTGATTCAAATTAATAGTGTCATTGTCTGCGCAAAATGTGAAGAAATTAAGTGCACTCAAGCGGTGACATTTGCATTCTGATTAGGTTGGTGGCAGCGCGGCGGTCGGTTTCATCAGCTGACCTGTGAGACAGCTGCGCGGCGGCGGGCGTCGGGAGAAACAAACACAGCTCTCACACGGCACAGAAACGGCGCGGTGTGGGGGTTCCATTTAACGACTTCCGAGCTGTCTCGGCAGATTGCCACTGAAGTGGGCCGGCGGGCAGCGGCCGCACCCCGGCTGCATTCGGCTTCTGGCTCGCTAACGATACATGTGCAGTGAGTAGTGGCTTCCGCGGCTTCGTTTCGCGGTTTGACGCACCGTTTTCGCGTAGGAGGTCGTTGCTGTTGGAGCGAATGGTTCTGTATGGTGCGGCAGGATGTGCATGGGTGCTCTGTTATTAGCGGTCAATAAATAAAGCTATTAACAGGCTGTTTTTTGTAGTGAGATTATGATGATGGTTGGACTCTGATTTATGTGCTTTAAGTGTCCCTATTACACAACGCCTTTGGTGCAATCCTTTCATCGTAAATAAACATAAATTTCACAGAATAGAATTAACATTTCCTTGCAAACTTAAAATGTAAGCAACAGCCCATATGTTGCATATTTAGTTACCTTTTTCATCTCTATTGGTATACCAACTAATAATAATCTGCAATCCAATTACAATTCTTACCATGATTGCGGGCTGCAGCTATATGATAAACGGACAAAGTATTTCACAATGACATGGCCACTGCTATAACAAGCAGTTTCCACAGTCCTGCCACCATCAGGGTCGTTTTACCCGATACATGAGAAGTATCAGTTCCATCCACTACTATGGATTTCAGACCGCGCAGGACCCCGTCTTTTTGGCGATAGCTTCTTAAGGAATGGCCGAATCGTAATCATTTTCCCACAGTCAATTTCAACCCTGGCACCAGTTTTTGTCCATATGGTCTGTTAACAAAAACAAATATAGTGTACTTGCCATTGACTCGTAACGTTCAGATCTGCTCGGAAAACCCATTCCTACAGTAGAGGCTGCCGTGACATAGGGTGTGACCCCAACTGCATGTGACGATTAAGCTCCGCCCCCTGTGGGCGGGACGGCGGCCTCTGTTCGGTCAGTTGGACGCCTGGAGCGCGCGCGGTGGCACGGCGATGGTATGCTTTGTACGAAGCTGCCGGGAGGCTGCAGAAACGCATTCTGCAGTTCAGCATTTCTGCAAAAATGTACAGGGCTGGGAAAAGTTACCCTTCTGCCATTCTAATCGGTGACAAATATATAGCCATCGGTGGAGTAATCGGTGACAAATCTCAGACAGACAAGTAGGTACCACACCGAGGCGGCGGATTACGGGGGCAGGGTACCCAAAATGCCCCCCAGTTGAAAATCCTGGGGGGCAAAAGGGTAATTTTGCTCCCAGATTTTAGCTCGCTCAATCTGGGGGGCAAAATAACCCGTTTGCCCCCCAGGATTTTCAACTGGGGGGCATTTTGGGTACCCTGCCCCCGCAATTCGCCGCCCCTGGTACCACACCTTTGCAAATGGTCGCCTCTTTCATGATACTCACACCTTAATCCTGCTGCTCTAAAACAATCCTGGAGTTATAAAATAATCCTGCAGGTCTAAAACATAAGCAACCAGTACAACGAGTTCGTTTGTTCACGGAACACAAATGCGCAATATCAGCGATAATGAGCACTGTGCGCAGACTGGCGGCTGGGAAACGGCACGTGAACGCCACACGCAGTTCAATTACAACGGAGACAGAATTATAGGGTGTCGCCGTTTGGCGCCGACGGGGTATGCATCGTTTGCAGAGTACAGAACAGATGCCGTCGAATGGGCACCAAAAGTAGGGGATCTAAACCGAAGAAGAACATTTGAAGGCAAGTAGCACACCTATGCACACTACCTGCCCGTAACTGAAATTAAATACATTATTTGATAAATTAACTATTTTAGTCTAAGAAAATATGACAAAATCCATAACTGATTGTATTCAGATAAAATGAAGAATATTAATCAAACAGCATGTCATATGCAAAATAAAATATTACTCTTCTTTGAATGGGGCCCCACGAAACACAATAACGAACGGCATTCGTGGCGCAGGCTCACGTTATTCTAATTTGTGTGTGTTCCTATCGGGAGTGACCCGCTTGGACCTTGGAGCTGCACTTGGAAGTGTATGTTTGAGATGTTCTTATACTATTATGTAGCATGACAAAAACACTCTGGGATCCAACATTTTTTAGTAGGATTATAATATTCGATAATGATTTCATCACAAGACTTACATTTTGTGTATTTAATCAGTGCAGAGTACTTACTTTCTCCAGTAAACATGTGCAAGTGTTGACTGCAGCCTGCAGGCTCTTGCTTTGACATATTCCTAAATAAGTGAATCAGCAAGCAACTTCAAAGACTGAAGTTTCCGCACATTCCGCAGTTTTCTACTCCTTATTTTCAAATGTATTGGATAATATTGGAACCCCGATTCTGATTTATGAATGCAATGCTAGGGACAGGCGACAGCCTGTGGATGGAAAAACTGGTGAAAATTGGCTCAGTTACTAATTAACCAGTAAAACACCTTTTTGGGCGATGACCGAGCGGGCGCGCACTGGTAAAGCTAAAACAGGTTTGAAATATTAAACGGTACGGGAGCACACGTGGTAGTAACACATAGTCCTTTTAGTGCTTTTAGTCCCCCAAAAAAATGTCAGGCCTCCATACATCCCAACATAAAAATTAAGTTTGATTAAATTGTGCATGATCTCCTTTCTCGAATCCGCCAAAAGATAGTACGTCCTGAGCGCTGCTTGCTTCAGTGTATACAAAACGAATGCTTAGATAAATCAAGCCATTTTTGATCAAGAACAATTTGGTTTATTTCTACGTCTGCGGGTGCCACGCGCTGTGGTGGTACCACCCCTATCAGAACGCATCATAACAAAATAAAAATTTATTTCATGGTCCTATCCAATGGTGAAAACCCGATCTCAATCGGAGCAGTGGTTGCAAAGTTATTAGCTTCCGAAAAGCGTCTCTATGGCCGGGTCGGGCGGAGTCGGGCCGGGTCAAATGCAAATTTGTCTAGTAAGTTGACGAGAAACCTCACGGACGCTTCGCGCCCGCTCGGTAATTATGGTAGGCGGGTAATTGGGTATTGACCAGTAAAACGCCTTTTTGGGCGATGACCGAGCGGGCGCGCACTGGTAAAGCTAAAACAGGTTTGAAATATGAAACGGTACTGGAGCATTCGTGGTAGTAACACATAGTCCTTTTAGTTATTTTAGTCCCCCATAAAAATTGCTAGGCCTCCATGCATGCCAACATAAAAATAAAGTTTTATTAAATTGTACGTGATCTCCTTTCTCGAATCCGCCAAAAGGGAGTACGTCCTAAGCGCTGCATGATTCAGCGTATAAAAAAACGACTGCTTAGATAAATCAAGCCATTTTTGATCAATAATTATTTTTGTTATTTCGACGTCTGCGGGTGCCACGCGCTGTGGTACCACCCCTATCAGAACGCACCATAGCAAAATAAAAATTGATTTGATGGACCTCCAATCCAATGGTGAAACCCCGATCTCAATCGGAGCAGTGGTTGCAAAGTTATTAGCTTCCGAAAAGCGTCTGTATGGCCGGGTCGGGCCGGGTCGAATGTAAATTTGTCTAGTAAGTTGACGAGAAACCTCACGGGCGCTTCGCGCCCGTTCGGTAATAAAGCCGACTACATCTGCTTTTTCGTTGAATTTTCCACACTTAATGTTTTTTCCCCAGAATGTTCTACTCCGCACCCCGTTCCAAAGCAATCCTAGGACCCTGTTCACCCATTATCACAATCACACATGTTTCAGGGAAAATTGGTGCCTTAAATTATAAAAAAAATGTAATCTCTCAAGTGGTCACTATCACATCATCATGTTTAACAAATGTTAGTCAAATAATTTAGATAGGTTTAGGTAGGTAGGGTTATGATGTGCTGTAACCTCGGACACATCCTAATCCGGACTTTTATGCTATCAGAATGTAGATGATACCTACTGACACACTAAGGCACAGATAGTTACCAAGTGCTGTAGTGTGTCATTATTATCTACATTCATTCTGATAGCATAGCAAGTGCAGAGTTAATATGTGTCTGAGGCTACTGCAGTTGACACTACCTTGTTCAATGTGTGGACAAGTTATGATTGGTCAAAAGCAGATGGCAAAAATGTGATTTGATGATAAATATGTTTGACATAATGCTAAAGTTAATCACATTTCCTTATTATTAATTATTATAATGATTACAAAATCCCAGCAAAAGTTGTTGATAATTCTTTGAAAGAAGGGGATGTGTCAATTTGTGTTGGATTTCAAGTGTTCTTCGGAGGATATGGCCTTTCCACTCCCTTGAATCTGCTAGTTTAGTGTCTGATGTGTCATGCTGAGGTGCTTTTAAGATGTCTCAGTGTATGCAATTTGCCTCAAGTTGCCCATGTATGTGCTGAACTTGAACTTGGTAGGTAGGTACAGGAGCGTCACTATGAATTTGTTAGTTCGGGGGCAGCCAGGTGTTTGCCACCCCCTCATCCACTCCAATAGACTAATTTTCAAATCCTGCTAATCTGGGGGTGGGTGCAGGGTGATCCTGGGGACCCTCATCATTTTTGTGTTATATATTAATTTTGTGAGCTTTCAATGCCCGTGATATTTTGCTGTCCAACCTTTGACTAACGAATATATTTTGCATCATTGCTGTGTTGTACACAATATGGCTGCACATTATGATGTCATAGTGCCATGTGCAGGCAGCAGCATTGCAAAGGCAGCCAACATAATGCACCAAGGCAACATTTTAATACCTTACTACCTTCGTCTGTCGCTACCAAATGCTTTGTTTGGAAACAATAACAAAATTGTAGAGACAAAAAATGGTGACAAACTTGTGGCTTCAGAAACCCAACGGTGACACACAGTTAGGGTTTCCCAGCCCTCTGACTGCATGCTGCTAGTCCGCCGGGCCAGAGCGTTCGAGGCACAGCACTGGACGAGTAATAACATTTCAGGCGACGTAGAGCCCGTCATCATCAACGTTGTCGACGCCGACGACGGAGGCTTTGGTCTGTACGACTTTGATGACGACCAGTGGCGGATCCAGAGGGAGATGGGGCCATGCCCCCCCCCCCCCTGAGCATCGAAGGCCCAATAGTCAGAGGGGCACCCATAGACGATCGAAGGGACTCGACACGAATTTCACTTCGTTTTCAAACAAATCGCAAGTACATTTGCCCACTCTGACCTCCAAAGGACCCTGTCTGACTTCTAGAGGGCCCACTTTGACCTCCAGAGGGCCCATTCTGACTTGAGAGGGGCAATTCTGGTTTGAAGAGGCCCATTTTGGCATGCGAAGACATGTTTTGCACTAAAAGGGTCCATTCTGGCCTACATTTCAAAAGGACCCACCAAGGCTTAAGAGTGACCAGCTAAGACCTGAGAGGCCCACCAATGCTTGGGGGCCCACTTTGCTACGTGGCCCCTCCTTGATCCAATCCTGGGTCCGCCACTGATGACGACGCAGACGTGATCTGTGATTGAAATATAAAATATACAAGGAACGGATATGACTCTCGCTCGCTCCGCTCTCGCTCTCGCTCCGCTCTCGCTCTCGCTCTCGCTCTCGCTCTCGCTCTCGCTCTCGCTCTCGCTCTCGCTCTCTCGCTCTCGCTCTCGCTCTCGCTCTCGCTCTCGCTCTCGCTCTCGCTCTCGCTCTCGCTCTCGCTCTCGCTCTCGCTCTCGCTCTCGCTCTCGCTCTCGCTCTCGCTTCTCGCTCTCGCTCTCGCTCTCCTCTCGCTCTCGCTCTCGCTCTCGCTCTCGCCTCGCTCTCGCTCTCGCTCTCGCTCTCGCTCTCGCTCTCGCTCTCGCTCTCGCTCTCGCCTCTCGCTCTCGCTCTCGCTCTCGCTCTCGCTCCTCGCTCTCGCTCTCTCGCTCTCTCGCTCTCTCGCTCTCTCGCTCTCTCGCTCTCTCGCTCTCTCGCTCTCTCGCTCTCTCGCTCTCTCGCTCTCTCGCTCTCTCGCTCTCTCGCTCTCTCGCTCTCTCGCTCTCTCGCTCTCTCGCTCTCTCGCTCTCTCGCTCTCTCGCTCTCTCGCTCTCTCGCTCTCTCGCTCTCTCGCTCTCTCGCTCTCTCGCTCTTCTCGCTCTCTCGCTCTCTCGCTCTCTCGCTCTCTCGCTCTCTCGCTCTCTCGCTCTCTCGCTCTCTCGCTCTCTCGCTCTCTCGCTCTCTCGCTCTCATCGCTCTCTCGCTCTCTTCTCTCTCTCGCTCTCTCCGCTCCTCCTCGCCATCTCTCGCTCTCTCGCTCTCTCGCTCTCTCGCGCTCCTCTCGCTCTCTCGCGCTCTCGCGCTCTCTCGCTCTCCGCTCTCGCGCTCTCGCGCTCTCGCGCTCTCGCGCTCTC